>RJWJ010024741.1:0-24579 GCA_004363605.1 Indri indri | reverse complement strand
ATAGGTTGTTGTTATTTCATCTTTTAGATTTGGTTTTTGACAAAGCATTATATGAGAAATTTGGTTTTGACTCAGCATTATATGAGAAATTAATCAGACTGTTAAATGAGATATACAATTCTATCTTGTTTAAATTCTTGTTGCCTTTTTGTTAAAGCAGCTGAATCTTTATCCTAATTGAAACATCTTACAATTTCAATTTCAATTGTATTACATTTAGTTTTTGTTTTTGTTAGAATTTATGTTATATTACATTTAGAATTCATGTTACTAATTGCTACTTCATTTTCACTAATTGTTACAGAGTATTTAAGGCAAGGAGCAACAAAACATTCAAAGAATTATACAAATTTCTGTACAAAGAGGGATAGTAATTTTGCTAAAAGTACTGGGCATTAACATCATGCAATACTTCAAAATGGTCATTTTATCAATTATAAAAATCCAAATCCAGTGAACAAGTCCGACATTCGAGTTTATGTAAAATGCTGCCTACTCATAAAGAACATTAACTTAGTCTGTTAGAGGAGTGTGCCTAAACACTGAATTTGGTTCTTGGACTTTTGGAGCAGTTAGGGCGAAAGCCAGAAGAAAGCATTCCAGTCATTCATGATAAACAAAAATTTCCTGGGGCTAAATCCTATTAGTGGATGTAATCCAATTACTCTCAATCTATATTTAACAACTTTTTAAAGTTGGCCAAGAATAGTTTGTTCAGAAGAGATAATGGCCATGTTCAAAAAGTTTCTGATATAAACTGAGATTGTTGTAATTATGAGCTCTTTCAGAAAATAGATTGCTATTAGATGCAAATTTCCATTCGTAAATAACTCAGCTAGGGAACCGAGAAAGAAAGTTTTGAGTCATTTCTCCTAGAGTTATTAATACAAGGAAGCGGTCAGGAAAAGAGAAATAATCTTGAAATACAGAGTACTAGTGCCTATAAGTTTTATTTCATTGTGATGCCCGATATGACCATAATTTCTGTTTCTACTGTGGCTACCACAAATAAAAGAAGTAGTATTATTACAAAGGGAAAAGAAATGTGTATATCTAGTCCTTATAATTCTCTTTGGATTACCAAAGTAGGGTGACAGTGGTAAGAAAATAGGATCCTTGAATGTTGCTCGAAGAGAAAGATATCATATGTCTTCAGAGAACCCCCAGGGAACATGTGGGAGAAGCTATAAGGATTTTCAGTTTCTCAAACTATGAATAAGTCCTAAGAGTAATCTCATTTTAAAGTGAGGTTAGTAGTAGTGAACTATCTTTTCTTAGCTTCTCTATTTTCACTAATGGGACAGTGAGCACCACGTCACTTGGTCACAGAGCACTAGTTATCCATGGTTCCTCCCTCCCCTTTATCCCACTTCTTATTGTCACTGCTCATTGGCACTCACTGTCACCCTTTATTCCCACCACCATTGAGTTTAGGCACTTGGTACCTCACATCTTAAGCCACTGCAACAGCCTTCTTCCCACCCAAATTTCCAATCACCACGTTCATTAATTTGTTAGTTCAATATTTATACTAATAGGTACTACAGTAAACACTAGAAGTACCACAGTGTGCAAGTCAGACACCCTTTCCTACCCCCATGGAGTTTGTACTCTAGGAAGGGATGTTAGCTAGCCAATTGTATGACATACTTGTCCTCAAATCTATAGAATAATCTCAGACCTTATCCTCTGTTATGAACTGAATTGTATTCCCTCTCCCCACAAATTCATATGTTGGAGATCTAACCCCCAATATGACTGTATTTGGAGATAGAGTCTTTAAGGAGCAAACTAAGATTAAATGAAATTATATGAGTGTGGCCCTAATGCAACAGGACTGGTGTCCTTATAAGAAGAAGAAGAGACCTCTCTCTGTCCAATGACACACAGAGCAAAAGCTATGTGAGGACACAGCAAGAAGGTGGCCATCTACAAGACAAGCAGAGAGGTCAGGAAAAATTAATCCTGGTGGCATTTGATCTTGGACTTCCAACCTCCAGAACTGTGAGAAAATAAATGTCTGTTGCTTAGGCCACCTAGTCTGTGGTATTGTTATAGCAGCCCAAGCTGACTAATACATCCTGTTACTGTTGTTCCCACCAGATTTAGGCACTCTTCTCTAATACCATCTCTCAGCTCCAGTTAAGTAAAATTTTCCAAAGACATACCACTTCCTTTCTATTCCAAACCTTTGCTCAAATTGCTCTTCATCATCACTAGACCTGACTCTTTAAATACGGAACTCCATTATTTCTTAGAGCATAACTGCGAGCAAAGCCTGTTAATACCTCTCTTAGATCTTCCTGACTGTGATTGAAGCCTGGGTATTTGGAAGAGGAGGCTATAACTAAAGCACTAATGGGGGTTTCCTTACTTTAGTTGTAAAGTAGGGGACAAAATAACTTCTTAGGAATAAGAATCATAACTATAAAGTAACTGCCTGCTTGGTAGATTTGCACCTGTCCAGCACTTTCAGGTACTTAGATTTCATTTGTTACTTACAGAAAAGTAGGAAGCTGACAGTTATCGTGGCCAAAACTAGGTACAATTATGAATTTTATTTTAAAGTAATTAGGTATTCCATATTATAGTTTTTTGTCTTTTTCCAAGAAAATAATGCCCTAACATATTTATCTGAAAAACACATCACCTATCAAAAATGTATTTTTTTGGTAATGGTGACAGGTTTGCACTAAAGCTCTCATATATATTCACAAAATGGCTTATCAGGATTAAGAGTCATAGCAGAGACAAAATAAGTTTCTCCAAATAGGAACCACACTTGCAACTAACTTGCACCATATTTTAAGAAAAAGAAGAGGAAAAAAAATTTACTAGGTTCCAGTAATTCATAAAATGTAGGATTTATTATAATAGACCTATGTAGCAAGGCCATATTGGAGTGATAAACTTGGTAACTGCCAAAGCTTTTTTTTTTTTTGAGACAGAGTCTCACTCTTTTGCCCCGCCTAGAGTGAGTGCCGTGGCGCCAGCCTAGCTCACAGCAACCTCAAACTCCTGGGCTCAAGCGATCCTCCTGCCTCAGCCTCCTGAGTAGCTGGGACTACAGGCACGTGCCTCCATGCCCGGCTAATTTTTTCTATTTTTAGTAGAGACGGGGTCTCGCTCTTGCTCAGGCAGGTTTCGGAGTCCTGAGCTCAAACAATCTTCCCGCCTCGGCCTCCCAGAGTGCTAGGATTACAGACGTGAGCCACTGCGCCCGGCCCAAAGCTTATTTTTTAGATTACACTCTCAGTTCTTGTGTCAGCTTTTGCGTATCTGAGGTTACTAATTTGCATAGACACTTTGGTCTTTCCCAGCAGGGACAGCTGTTTCTTTCCTTTTTGCTCAGCCACCAGAATAGCTACTCATTTTCTTACATACTTTAGGTCTCAAATGAGGTTTGAGGTATTATTTTTTTCTCTCTCCAGGAGAGGCTACTTATCACCTTCTAAAGAAGTTTTTCCTTTTAGTAATAAAGGTTTCATGGCTTTAGAAAAACACTTTAAAGTAACTAGAAGCTTCTGGGGGTATGTTAATAAATGAAATGGATTGACGTATCCTGACATTTAGTGGTGGTATTATTTGGCAAACTGCGCCTCAATGGAACACAACACTTAAATAAATATTACAACTCTTAGTGTTTCCATGGAGGGATTTTTAATTTATATTATACTAAGTAATAAATATTACTCAAAAAATGATAATCCTGTTGGGACAAATTTTTCTATGGTCAACAATAAGCTTCTTCTCAAATTTTAAAAGACAAATGAAAACTTATTTTATTCTGATTAATTATTTACATAAAATATTCAAACAATTCAGAAGAGCATAGAGAAAAAAGTAAAAACCACCAAAAAATGGTAATCCCCAGATGTGGCCCTTGTAAACTCTTGTAAAGATTTTGGGAATGTCTTGCCAGATGTCCCTCTATCCACATATATGCCTACACATATTCTAAAATGTTAATGAACTAATGCTAAGCAAGTTATTTTTGTAACCTGATTTTATTCACTTAGCAATGTGGCTTTTCATGTCACTGAGTAATTTATATTCATAAATATATATCATATTCTTTAGTGGCTGCATAATACTTCTTTTCTTGTATATGTTGCAATGTATCCAAACAATCACTTCTTTAGGTTTCTTCCAATTTTTTTTAGAATATAAACCATAATGTAATGACAATGTGATTTCACTTTTGTATCTTGTCCAATTATTCTTTTGGATAGCTTCCTAGCAATGGACTTTGGTGGATAAAAAGATATTTACCTTTTGGGATTTTGCTTTTTTTTCTTTAAGGTTATATTGTCAATTTACCTTCAGAAAGTTGTGTACCAATCTACTCTCACCAATACTGTTTGAGAATGCCTGTCCTCTCCCCACACAACCTTGCAAATACTGAGTATTGTCCATCTTTTCCAACTTTGGCAAAAATAACAGGTATTTCCATTGCTGTGTAACAAGTTACCACAAACTTAGCAACTGAAAACACATTATCTCACAGTTTCTGTGACTCAGGCATCCAGCACACTTATAACTGAGTCCTCCACTCGAAGGTCTCTCATAAGGCTATGATCGAGGTGTTAGCCAGGGCTGGGGTCTAAGCAGAAGGCTTAACCAAAGGATTCACTTCCGAGATCGCGTATATGGTTGCTGGCAGGATTCAGTTTCTTTTGGGTTGTTGGCTGGAGGGGCTCAGTTCCCAGCTGGCTGTTGGACAGAGGCTGCCCTCAGTTCCTTGACACGTATGTCCCTCCAACATGGCAACTTGCCTCATTGAAGCCATCAGGGAGTAAAGTCTGCTAGCCAGATAGAAGTCAGAATTGTCTGTAATCTGATCATAGAAGTGATATTCCCTTGACATTGAGTATTCTATGGGTTAGAAGCAAGTTACCTAAGAGAATGGGATTACACAAGGCTGCGAATACCGAAAAGACAGGGATCGCTGGGGACCATTTTAGAAAATGCCTACCACAGTCTGCCCTTTGGTCCCCAATGATTTACATCAGCTCCACATGCAAAACACATTTGTCCTCTGCTCATGTCCCCAAGAGTCTCATCCCATTACAGCGTCTGCTCAAAGTCCAGAATCTCACCATACAAATCAAGTCCAGGCATGGATGAGGCACCTCTAGGTGTAGCTTATTAAGTACATATCCTGAAGCACAAATCCTCTCAATCTGCAGACCTGTGAAACTAGAGAGACAAGTTTCCCTCCCCTAGACAGTCCACATACAATGGTGCTACAGGCAAGGAAAAACAGCACAGATATTCCCATTCGAAAATAGAGGATAGAGGGAAATGGCAGGTACAAAGGCAATGGTCCACAGCAATTCTGGAATATAACTCAGCAAATGTTGGAAGTTCCTTGATTAGGTTTCAATATCTGGGAATACTTTTCTGTGGGTCTTGGCGTCACTTTCTGTGCTCTTGGTTCTACCTCCTGAGTCCGCCTTCCTTTTTCATGAAAGGTGTACAAGTTTAAAGCTAAGTGGTTTTCTTATGCTGCTTCCTGTTAGTAGAATTTTTGAAGTCCGACATCATCTTTTCATTTTCTACTATCTCAATCCAATCTGGCAGTGTTTTGGATAATATAATTTTCTCAAAAACTTTGTAGGCCTTCTGTGAATTCCATTGAGGTTCACTCCATTGGATAAAAACCATATCCAAAACTTTTCTCTAGGTAAGATCTTCTCTACCTTGGGCTCCTGTTGATTTTGCTGAGGAACAATGTCCTTAAATTGTTTGAAATGTTCCTTGAAGCACACTCTTAACTTCTTTCAAGGGCCCTGTGTGTAACTGAATACTCTGATTCTTTGATTTTTGTGAGGGTTTTTTGGTTTGGTTTTGTTTTAAGAGACAGGTTCTCTGCTCTGTCACCCAGGCTGGAGTGCAGTGGCACCATCATAGCTCAATGCGGCCTTGAACTCTTGGGCTCAAGGGATCCCCCCGCCTCAGCCACCAAAGTTGCTAGGATTACAGGTGTGAGCACTGCATCCAGCTAAACAAAAAGTTACACAGTCGCTAAGCTTTTTCTCTATGCCACTTTTCCTGACAGTGCTCAGAAGCCATTTCTGTTCTAGCATCTTCTCCCATCTAAAGAGACTGAGAATTTTCAAAAACAAGTCCCAGATCTTTTTGTTTCATAGTTCTTCTCTTAATTTACTTCTCTCCCCTCACATTTTACTATAAACATCAAGAAGAAACCCAGTAGCAGCTTCAACAGTATGCTCTGGAATATCCATTACTATTATTTATATATATATAAATACATATCTCCAAATCTATTACTTACATGTTCTGCTTTCCACATAATTGCAAGGGACATATGACTAACTTTACTGCTATTACGTAACAAAGATACCCCTTCCTCCAGTTTTCAAAAACATGTTCCTCCGTTTCCTTCTGAGCTTAGAAGTGTCTTTAAAGTCCATATTTCTACTAACAGTATGTTCAAGGTAATTTGGACTTCATCATACTCCTCCAAGTTCTTCCAGCCTCTGATCACTCCTTGGTCTCAAAGCCACTTTCACATTTTTAGGTATTATAGCAGCACCACTACCATGTACCAAAACACCAAAATACCAGAATCAGTTCTCTGTCACTACATAACAATATTACCACAAACTTAGGAGCTTAAAACAATGCACATTTACTGTCTCCTAGTTTCTGCAGGTCAGAAATATGGGCACAGCTGAGCTGGCTCCTCTGCTCTAGAGTCTCTCCGAAAGTGTCAGTCAGGACTGGGGTGTCATTTGATGTTTAATCACGAAGGGATCTGTTTCCAAACTCATGAGGTTGCTGGTAGGATTCAGTTCTTTCTGGGATGTCAGGCTGAGGGTCTTGCTTTCTTGCCAGCTGCTGGTAGGAGGCCACCTTCAGTTTCTTCCCACATGGGCCTCTCCTCATCAATGCTCACTTCACCAAAGCCAATAAGGGGAAGAGAAGACAGTCTACTAGCAAGATAGAAGCTACAATCTTCTGCAACATAATCACAGAAGCAACATCCCATCACCTTTTGCCATATTCTACTGGTTAGAGCAAGCCACAGGGCCCTCTCATACTCAAGGGTGTAAATACTAGGTGGGGCTAGCTGGGGGCCGTCTCAAAGTCTTTCCTCCACAGAATACTAACTGATGCCTTCAATTAGAGAAATATCTTTGTGCCACATGTAAATAGCTATTTTTATTCACATTAACATCAATATAAACTATCCTTATAAATATGTTCTGAACACCTATCATGTGTATATAATACAATGGTGAGCAAAAACAGACATAGTTCCTATTCTCATGGAAATTATAGTCAGAAGGAGAGAGAAAATAATTACATGAATAAATGTGAAATTATTATTTTGACAAATGCTATGAAAGTTCATGGAGCTATGAAAATAAGTAACTTGAGGAAGTGACCTAATATAGTGGTTGGGCACAGCTTCTGGGAGAAAACGATATTTCATTTGAGATATAAAAATCTGAGCAAGGGCTGGGCACAGTGGCTTATGCCTATAATCCTAGTACTTTGGGAGACCGATGGGGGAGGATCACTTGAGTCCAGGAGTTTGAGATCAGCCTGGGCAACAAAGTGAGACCCTACCTCTACCAAAAAACAAACAAAAAAAATCAGTCAGGTGTGGTAGCCCGACCTGCAGTCCCAGCTACTCAGGAAGCTGAGGCAGGAGGATACATTGAGGCCAGGAGTCCAAGGTTGCAGTGAGCTATGATTGGGACACTGCACTCCAGCCTGGAAGACAGAGCAAGACCCCATCTCTCTGAGCAAAAAAGAAAAAGAAAAAAAAGAGCAGGAACTAACTAGCAAAAGCAAGGAAATGCATTTCATGTGCGGGGAAGAGCACACGCAAGGGGCTGTGACTACAGAGAACATCAAATGATTGAGCAATGAAAAGCTGGAGCCAGGAAACCAAGAGGTACCTCCAACTCTGATCTCTACTTTGGGGTCTATGCCCATATATCCACATACCTATTGGGTATCTTAATTTGGATATTAGTACTTCTCAAAATCAATGTGTACAAAACCAATTGTGGCTTATAAAACTTAGTTCTTTCCCAATATTCCTTGTTTCAGCAATGGCACCACCATCTGTCCAGTTGAAAATGAGAAGCCTAGAAGTCAATCTTGACAATTCTCTTTTCTTCAATCCCTCACCAAACATTATAGACTTTATCACTAGTTACCCAATAGTGCTCACATAATGCAGACATACTATGTTCTTTCATGTCCCCAGGACTTCCCTTTTCCTGGTCGCCATCCTTGGAAATCCCCCTCCATCTTCATCCCCTTCTCTTCTTAGCAGCATCCTAACTTAACCTTCAAGATTTAACCCAAACACATTGCATTCAGTGTTCTGCCACACCTATGCTGAAATAATCTCCTCTCCTCAGTGTTATCAAACACTTTGTAAATACCTCATCATCCCTGTTACAGGTTGGTTGTCTGGAAAGCAGACTTTGAGACAGATCAGCATGTAGGACATCTACTAGGAAGTGCTCTTGGAACCAATGCCAGTGGAAGGAGGAGCAGGCAGGACTGGACAGAGGGAAAATTGAGCTGAGATGCAGTACCAACAGTCCTCAGCCAAGCCCATGGAGTGCGCTGGCTGGGATGGTCCTCAGGATTTTTCCAAGTTGGGACAAGAAGGCCTGGACTTTAAATCACACCACCACCACCCCAAAAGGCTGACCGGTCATTGGATGTGGGCTATCCCTGGAAATAGGCATGACCTTGGCTGAGAGTTTTCCTCAGTAATTTCCTCAAAAGTATGACACCTAACCCTTGGAAGCACCCTTTTCTTGTCTATAAAAGTAGCACTTCTTCAGGTCCCTTAAAACTTTCAAATTGACAGTATTTAGTTCACATATTGTGGGCTACCTTTCAAGCAATTACAGTGTCAGGATTCTAACCTCAGGAAGCAATCATGAATATTCAGAAAGATTTAGTTATAAGCATGTTCATGACAGAATTGTATTTAATGGCAAAAAAAAAAAGTATGGGCCGGGCGCGGTGGCTCACGTCTGTAATCCTAGCATCTGGGAGGCCGAGGTGGGTGGATCATTTGAGCTCAGGAGTTGGAAACCAGCCTGAGTAAGAGCAAGACCCTGTCTCTACCAAAAAAATACAAAGAAATTAGCTGGACAACTAAAAATATATAGAAAAAATTGGCTGGGCGTGGTGGTACATGCCTATAGCCCTAGCTACTGGGGAGGCTGAGGTAGTAGGATTGCTTAAGCCCAGGAGTTTGAGGTTGCTGTGAGCTAGGCTGACGCCACAGCACTCTAGTCCGGGGAACAGAGTGAGATTCTGTTCTTTGAAATCATAGACTGGCAAAAACTTTGTTTGAAATCTCATCAGTGAGAATGGAACATCTCACTCTTGTTAGGATCTGAGCCATATGGGTCGTTTTTTAAAAAACTTTTCTGAACTGCTTTATTGGAGTATAGTTGACACTAATTAAACTACAAAAATTAAAGTATACAATTTGATAAGTTTTTGAAATATATATATATATATATATATATCTGTAAAACCATCGCCACAAAAAAAATGAACATATCCATCACTCCCAAGTTTCCTGGTGCCCCTTAGAAATCCCTCCCTCCCTCCCACATCTCCTTGCTCCCATCCCACATCCCCAAGTAACCACTAATTTGCTTTCTGCCACTACAGATTAGTTTGCATTTTCTAGTTTTACATAAATGGAATCATACAATATGTACTCTTTATTGTCTGGCTTTTCAGTCAGCATAATTATATTGAGATTTGTCCGTGTTCTTGCATGTATTTATAGTTCATTCCTTTTTATTTCTGAGTGGCATTGTGTGTGTCACTCCTAGAAAAAACAGTCCTTATTTCCAGCCCAGGTGCAGAACTTCAGGTAAGGGGTTTCAAACACAACATCTTAACTTTGTCATTTACAAGAAATTAGAATTCTCAGTCTACTTAGGCCAGACCTGATATTAATTCCTTTACATACAGCCCTGCTTTGCTTTGAATTTTTCAAAACATTGCTTTATTTAAATTTTACCAAAACCCCATCCTGCTGCAAATGAATAAACCTAACTTTGTGGGACTACAGGTATGTCCTTCATGGGTTTACCAGACGGGCTTAGTCGGAATGAATGGTGATGACCACATTAAGTGCAAAACAATAAACAGTGTATGACTCCATTTTTGTTTTTAAAATGTAAACAAATGGAAAGATGACAAGAAAGTTATATATGAAAAATTAGTTTATCTGTATTACCAAACACAGTAAACATATTTTTGTTTTTCTATTTTTAAGACTAAAGGTCACAGAAAAAAAGAAGGTGATTGATTTTACTGAATCAATACTTGTTAGTCTGCCAAAGGGACTGGAAATCCCACTACTACCACTCTAATAGTTTAATGTGTTAAGTCCACAGGTGTTAATCTACAACAGTTAGTGAAACTTCTAAGGAAAATCATGACCCTTCATGTCTCTGTAACCAAAATGTATGTGTAGGATTACAAACCTTATTTCACAAATGTAAGTGTAATTTGGAAACTTTCAGAGCTAAAGCAGATCCCGATGACATCTTCTAAGTTTTCGACCTTGTAATTTAGTTTTTAATTATAAGTCTGTATAAAGTTTAGCAAGAGTAATTTATTTCTATTATTTACAAAACTCCCTTCCACCCATTAATCATAACATGCGTTACAACACTGTTGCAAAGGAGGTCAAAATACTCCCTAACACATTTTTGGCATTCGGTGCTTACTAATATTACCCCTGTGATATTCTTTGAGAAAGAATTCAGTTCACTTAAGACACTTGCTTACATGCTAATTATCATTTAATGATAAAACAGTTTTCTTACAGCAAGATGGAATTTTAAAACCCTCTTGCAGGCTCCATTTTCTTGTGATTAAAATCTGAAAAGGCAATTCCTTTCCTTCTAACTGCATGCCACAGATGGTCAACACAGCATATAAAATACGATTTTGTAAAACTCTTTTTGCGGTGTTGTATAAAAGTTTAAAATAAAACTCAACGAGAAAGTTACCTCTACACGTAAAGACAATCTAATGTGCTTCCTCTTATTTCTTACTAAAGCCACAAATTAGTAGAAGAATAGAGCCGCCCACCAGCTTTCCAACTTTTGAATACTGGGAACTAACAACAGTGAAAAGCAAGAGTGAATATGCGAACGCGCCCTAGACAGGCTGGCAAATGGTAGGCACGCAATACATTAGTTGGCCCTAAAGAGAAATACCCAATTTGTAAATTAAACCTAGGCCCTGCAAGAAGAGTGCCCGGCTTCAGGTCAGACTCCGCTGAGTTCACTCTGGAAGCATCCACTGGGCCGGGGTCCCCAGGAGAAAAAGCCGCTTCCACCTCAACACCAACCCCGAAAAGAAAACGAATACCCTACACCTGCTACGACGACTTTGACCTAGGCCTGGTGACCCGGTTCCTTGCACTTCACCCTCCTCCTCCCGCCCCCTGACTCATTCAGAGCGCCACGTCTCTTATATCCGCGCCACCAGCCACCCCGCGGAGGCTTCCCCCCACATAACCCCTCCCAGTTCCCCGTCCAGAGTCACCCGTCCCCAGGCTCCGTGCTCAACTAGGCCCAAAGGGCTACCGCCAACCGCAACAGCCGCGCCTTCGCCCCAACTGCTCCCGCCCCGCCCGCGCCCACGTGACGCCCACGCCCCGCCCATCTGCGCCCACGTGACCCGCGGTCGTCCCCGCGCGCGGCGTGGATCGCGGCCCGAGCCGCCATTGTTCCTCCCGGGGAGGACAGCGGGGCCTGGCGCTGGCGCGGAGACGCCGCTTAGCGGCCGCCGCTGGAGACACTCCCTCCCGCCTGCCCCCCTCCTCCCGGCGGCGGCGGAGTGAGGCTGACTAGGGGGAACCTGGGAGCCCCCTCTCGCCTCCCCGCGGCGACAGCGGCCGATCCCCGGCTCCGGCACGAGGGGCGGCCGTGATGCGCTCGGCCTGACGCTGCCCGGCCCGGCCCCTCCTCGCTTCCCTTGACTAGTCCACAGCGTCTCCGCGCCCCAGCGTCATCCTGTGAGTCCCCCTGACGGTAGGGAAGATGGCTGCGCGGAGCTGGCAGGACGAGCTGGCCCAGCAGGCCGAGGAGGGCTCGGCCCGGCTGCGGGAAATGCTCTCGGTTGGCCTGGGCTTTCTGCGCACCGAGCTGGGCCTCGACCTGGGGCTGGAGCCGAAGCGGTACCCGGGCTGGGTGATCCTGGTGGGCACGGGCGCGCTCGGGCTGCTGCTGCTGGTACTGCTGGGCTACGGCTGGGCCGCGGCTTGCGCCGGCGCCCGCAAGAAGCGGAGGAGCACGCCCCGCAAGCGGGAGGAGGCGACAGCCGCGCCGGCCGCGGCCCCTGACGACCTGGCCCTGCTGAAGAACCTCAGAAGCGAGGAGCAGAAGAAGAAGAACCGGAAGAAACTGACGGAGAAACCCAGAGTGAGTAGGGGAGGAGAAGAAGCTGTAGAATAGGGGCGAGGGGCTGGTGCGATGGGCCAGCGTGGATACAGACCCTCGAGCTAGGGGAGACCAAGCCTCAGCTGGGAAGGGAAAAGAGGCGTTAGTTGAGACGTAGATATCCAAAGTGGAGGAGAAGGTGATAGGTGGGCATGTTACTTGGGGAATGGGGAAACTCAGGAAGTACAGGACGAGTAAGGAAAACCAGTTTCGAGGAAGGAAGTTGAAACATCTGGGGATCCGCTTAAATAAAAGTGCCCCGGGGTTCAGACCACTTTCGGAAAACTTGACTGCTGGAATAACATACCCATCTTCCTTAAGGCCTGCACGGTAGGTTGCATGTGGAGAGTAGTGGGACCGTAAGTCTGGGAAGTTATGGAAAGACTGCGCTTGGAAGACAGATGTCTATCTCAAATCACATTGAGACGTACGTAGCCAGTGGAGGAAATACGGTGACCTAAAAACTCTGGGGTTTACAGAGGATTAAAGGTGTCCAGGTTTAGACGCGCTTCCATTTTAGTTGGGACCGTTAGAGGGAAATGGTTGCTTATTCTTTTTCTGGTGAATGTGGCCAACGGAGACCGGAACAGGAGCAAGACAAGAAGGAGTGGGTTACCTAATGTACTTTGGGGTATATGGCCCTACGAGAAAGAGATAAGGCGAGTTCAGCGAAGAGGTCTCTTGAACACTCGTGGTATAGGAGGCTTTTGAAGTAGAGTAAAAGGGGATGACAGGGCAGAATGGTGAAAGCTGAGAGGGGAATTCAGGCAGCGATTTACTGGGCCATGTGTGGAAATGCAGAGGGCATCACCTAAGTTTAAACATGCCTTCCTGTTTTACTTCTACATTCTTTATTGCCATTCCCGTGATATCTATCATAGGTTTTTATATTTTTTAAATACTTTACAATTGAGTAAATTAAGAATATGGAAGGTGTGCAGAATTAGAAACAGCTTCTAACCCTTTTTTGTTTGGTTGGTTGGTTGGTTTTTTTTTTGGAGACAGAGTCTCCCTCTGTTGCCCAGGCTAGAATGCCTTGGCGTCAGCCTAGCTCACAGCAACCTCAAATTCCAGGGCTTAAGCAATCCTTCTACCTCAGCCTCCTGAGTAGCTGAGACTACAGGCATGGACCACCATGCCTGGCTAATTTTTTCTATATATATTTTTTCAGTTGTCCAGCTAATTTCTTTCTATTTTTCCTAGAGATGGGGTCTCGCTCTTGCTCAGGCTGGTCTCAAACTCCTGACCTTGAGCGATCCTCCCGCCTCAGCCTCCCAGAGTGCTAGGATTACAGGCGTGAGCCACCACTCAGGGTCCTAACCCAATTTTATATCCACAGAATTAAGTGCTTTACCTTTTCAGTACAATTCAGTAAACCAGTGCCAAGGCCTTACTATATGAAGTGTGCTCTAGTGTTTGATGGGCAGTGCGAGGTATACACATATGAGAGTTAATCATGGGGACAGATTCATAAATAATTACAATTTTCCATAGACTGATAGGTGTTATAGAGGGGTGAACAGAATGTTTGGAGATTGGAAGACTAATTCCATTGGAGGGCTTTAGGAAAGTTACTGGAGGAAATGGGGTTTGAGTTCAAACTAAGAAGAGCATTGTTGGTAACAGTACAAGAAGACTGTGTTAGAGATGTGATAGGTCACAGTGTGTTATTAGGCCTAGATAAACATTCACATTTTGTCTGCTCGTTAAGAAGATGCAAGATACATAAAAAACCTAGAAAAGGGCACTTTATTAATGCGAATACCCCCTTAAGTTAGGAGAAGAGAAAATAGAACTGATTTGGAACATACATAATTTAAAAATTTATAGAGAGCATCAAGGATTATCAGAAAGTAATGTTATGGTAGGAATAGAGAACCTGGCTCCAAAGTAAGGGAAGAAGTTAATCTTGAAAAAAACACATTAAGCGTAAGCCTGTGTGGATGAAGCAGGTTGTAAAAATTTCAAAGCCCTATTTGGGACGTCTAGAATTTCACATGGACTTGAGTTGAGAGACAGGTGCTCCAAGAGCCCATCTGAAGTGCGTAACACTCAGATGAGTCATCTAAAGAAGGAACACTGACTGTGGTGAATGCTTATACAGTACTGTAGATAATGCTCATTAGACTTAGGACTTACCCCCTCCTCCTTTTCATCTGAGTTAAAGAAGTAGAAAATGAATAAGTAAAGCTAGTGTTACCTTTGAGGAGTGGAGAACAGGAAGACTGGGTGGCTGAGTATTAACTGAGTGAGAAAGTATCTTTGCATACAGAATGTTGAAAATGTATTGGAGAAGTTTAGTTTAATCAACATTTACAAAATTGTGGCTTTCTAACTTTTTTGACTGCAACCCACAGTGAGAAATATATTTTACATTACAGTACACACGCACAAAACTGTTGTTTTTCTTTAATATTATTTGTAACCTGCTAAATTGGTTTCACATTTGATTGTGAGGCATGCCCTACAGTTAGAAAAACTGCTTTACAGGGCTAAGGAGTATTTTATAATTTAACTGCCTTCAATTTATAAGCCATATCTCACAAATTGTAGGCAGTAAACAGGAATATAATTTTAGTACGTCTCACTGTGAAGGGGACACAAAAGTAAAAGCTCAGTTTCTCTATGGGGAGCTTTTTGTTCCAGTTGTGGAAAAAGATATACTAAAAAAATTAACAGTACAACCTCAGTGTGGGCCCAGGTGGGCTTGAAAGGCGTTGTCACAGAAGCTGGCTTTGAAAATGATAGGAGGAAGATAGTGGGAGGGCCCTGAGAAACAGTCAGGACCAGGATTGGAGGAAGACTTAACTCTGTCAGCCTGGCAGGAATGAGGAACTCTGAACTTGAGTAAGGCGTTTAACCTTGCTTTGTTTAGCTTAGCTTATTTATAAGTTGGAGATCTTAATTAAGTTAAAATACTGCAGGATTCTTCAAGTGTTATCCCTGGCTATTTGCAATAGAGTACCTTTGAATGCTTGTTAAAATTTGTAGATTCCTGAGGTCCACCATATATCTTATAAATTCAAGGTCTCTGGAACTGGGTCCAGGAAATCTGCATTTTTTTAACAATCTCTGTTGGTGAATTCTTGCCTGTTAGCTTGAAAATCATTCACTAGAATAGAGCTATAAGATCTCTTAGTGGAGCCACATATAATCTTATAATCCATCTTTTATTACTACATCATTCTGATAGACATTTTGGGATATACTTATTCTGATTCAAGTGGATTTAGTGATGTAAACTGCTACAATTTCTTTGAAAGGACTTTATATGTTCTTCTAAGACATTTTGCTTAAATACAATTTTTACTTTCATCTTTCTATTTCACTATTTTTAGCTTTCTGTTAAATCATTTCAAATTTTGCTCCCGTTTTCAAAATTTGTTTCTAATAGTTTTGTTTTTATTTTTAGAGTAGGTGGTGGTTAGCTTTTGAAAATCTGTATTTACTTCAACCTATTCGTAAACATTTTTGGAAATTCTTTTATCAGTTTGGTTTTTATCCCCTAATAAAATCTTGCCATAGGTCTTTTAGAGTATGAATTGCAGTTTACTCCCTTATTAAAAGTGAAGGGGAGGGTGCATTTTTCATTGGACTTAGTTTTTAGTATTTTTGGAAATCACTGTTATATGTATTTTTCATGACACCTAGTTTGATGTAGGTATTACATAGGCACTCGGTAAATATTTTTTTGCTTGATTTTTAATCTGAATAATGATTTAGATGAATGCGAGATCTCAAATAACTAGTCTATAACAGTTGTTGCTTTGAATTTCAACTGGAAGCACGTAATCAGGATTGACTTCAAAGAAAATTCATTTTAGTGAACAAGCTATTTGTATATTAGTGTACAAAGTTTCATAAAGATTTTCTGTAGTGTAAAAGTAATGTTTCCTCTTGTTTGCTACTATATATAACCTTGTGCAGTGCTTGGCACTCAAAAAATAATTACCGAAAGCATAATATAGTAAGATGTCCCAACAAAGTATTTATACAGCTTACTCCTATTCTTCATGCCTGGTAAGTAGCCATATGAGCCATCTTTTTCTTTTTACAGTAGAAGATGGCTGTTTGCCTCATCTGGGTTTCATTTTGTGAGATCCATTCTTCTGCAGCCGATAAATTACAGTCATGTGCTACATAATGATGTTTCAGTCAGCAATGGACCTCATATATGATGGTGGCCCCATAAGATAATACTTTTACTGTACGTTTCCTGTGATACACAAATACCATTGTGTTACAATTGCCTACAGTATCCGGCACAGTAACATGCTATACAGGTTTGTAGCCTAAGAGGGAAGGCTATACCACATAACCTAGGTGTGTAGTAATCTCCACCATCTAGGTTTGTGTAAGTATACTCTGTGATGTTTGTACGACGAAATCGCCTAAAGATGCATTTCTCAGAGTATATCTCCATCATTAAGTGATGCGTTCTAATGGTATGCAGTGTCTTTTGTAGTCATTAATTCTGTTCCAGTTTCAGTGCCACTGCTCTACTTTAGGACTTTCATTACCTTTTGCTTCGACTATTCTAACAACATCCTAACTGGTTTTCCTGCTTTCAGTGTCTTTGTTGCTAATCTTTTCCACCCACTCATGCCAGTTGAACCTTTTGAAGCCCAGTCCTGATCATGTGACTTTCATGTTCACATCTTTTCAGTAGTTTCCCTACCACCTGTTGAATAAAATCCAAAGTCCATAATATGGCACTCAGGCTTCTTCATGATCTAACCCCACCTTAAACTTGTTTCTCACCATTATTGCTAAGATAAGAAAAAATTCCGCTTAGCTGGATTTCTATCTCTTTGCTCCTGTTATTTTCATCATTAAAAGGCCCTTCTATGTTTGTACCAATTTCTATCTGTCCTTCAAGACCCAGCTGCAGTGCTGCTTCAACTGTAAAGCCTTCTCTAGCTCCGCAGCTAGTTGTGTGTTCTTTGTAACACCTACTATAATGTTCTATATTTAGTAGAAACTATGCAGTTGCTGTATTTTTAGATCAAAATGGTCTCATATCACCATTTTATGTGATTCTGTCTAACAGTCACTCAGCAAGTAGCTGACCATCTCATCCATATTAGCATAGAGCGTATCGCTAGTTGTTTACGCACATAGGAGGTACTTTATAAACAGTGATGGAAGGCCGGGTATGGTGGCTCATGCCTGTAATCCCAGCACTTTGGGAGGCCTAGGCGGGAGTATCACCTGAGGCCAAGAGTTCGAGACCAGCCTGGGCAACGTAGTGAGACCCTGTCTCTTTAAAAAAAAAACCATACTGGAACAGATCAATATAATCAGTTCTTATTTGTGGTAGTTCTGTAAAGTTGCCACAAACGCTGAATTAATACTGAACTAGGGCTCCTAGGGAAAACACAAGGTTAGGTTCCTCCAAGCCTCTGATCACAGTATTTTCACCAGCCAATCAATACCTAGCCTGTTTTATGTGTGTTTCTGTTTAAAAACATTTTAATTAACATAGTTGATTCATTAACATTGAACTCATTACCAATAGCAGTAGAACCATAGCTGAACAAAGCTTATTTAATGTGCGTATCTTCTCCGTAAGGTGTATCACAGCCTTCTTACACATAGGAACACTAGACAGCAAGCACTTCAGTACTACAGTTGGGGGCCATTTTAAACAGTGAAATTACCGACAGAAAGAATACATAAAAATGGAAAGTATGTGACACTAAATTGACCTCAAAAAGGATACTTGTTTACAGTTATGAGAGCTCAAGTAAGAAGGTAGAGTGCTGCCTTGACCTCAGCTGGGAATATGCCTGTATGAGGGCTCAAATTTTTTTCAGCTCTGTGCGTGTCCACAAATGACTGAAAACACAAGTATTAATTTTGATTCTAACAACATCCTAATAAATTTTAGTAGGCAAGTTCACCGATACAGCATCGATCGATAATGGGGATCAACTGTGTATTAGTCCACATCTGTATCCGGACCATTCCTCTCATCTCTAGATTGTCATGTCTAGGTGTGTATTTGATTTCTCCAATTGGAAGTCTGACATTTATCTCAAACTTTTAACATCCCCAAAACAGAACTCCTAATTCCCTGTCCTCTCTCAGTCTTCCCCATTATGTTGATGCTAAGTTATTCCACCATCCATTTAGTTATTCAAGCCAAACATCTAAGAATCATCCTTGATTCTAACATTTTTCTCACGTCCTGATATCTTCCTCACCTCATATCTAACCCATCAGTTTTATCTCCAGAATATATATTCAGTCTGACTATTCTCTTTCTACTGTCACCTTACCCCACCTGAACTACAGCAGTAGCCTTTCCTTGACTGCCTCCAGTCCTTTTTCAGTGCCCTAGGAAGGAGTCTGTTAGCAAAACAAATCACCATCTTGCCTAAAACCAACACTTCAGTAGCCCTTTCATTTAAAATCTAAACCTGTTTTCATGGCCTTTATGGTCCAGCATCTGCTTTTCTTTCTAAGCTGATTTTGAGTTAGTTTCCTTTCATTCACTACTTCCAACTACACTGATCTTTTTTCAGTTCTTCAAACTCTTTCACAACCCAGTGCCTTTATGTGAGCTATTATTAATGCTTCTAGAACAACCTTCCCCCCACTATTCTCATCATCCTTTAGCTCTCCTCTTAAAGTCACTTTCCCAAAAATCCATTCCTGATCGTCCTATTTGAAATTGGCATCCTCTTCTGTTTTCTCTCTCAGCTTCATATATGTTTCCTTCATAACAGTATAGCTTGTAAATTATTTGTTTACGTATCTATTTTTGTGGGGCCTCCCCCCACCCCCAGATTGTAAGCCAGTGGTAAACAGTGCCTGGCATACAAGAACTTTTGGTAATTATTTGTTGAACCAAATGCTGAATGAAGTGGCTAAAATGACATCTCATAGTTTAATTGGATAATCTGTTATTGAGCTAAATAAATTTGTGTCTTAATATATTCCCAGTAGAATTGTGGGGTTTTTTTTAATTCTTAGGTAATGGTTTTGCTGGTAAGTAAGTTATATCACTTACCACCTATAGGGTTTTCTTTTTACCTTTAAGTCACTATCTTTTTTAGTTTTAATTCTTAAAAGAATAATCATTTGATTAAAAAATGCCAAGAGTTAGATGAAACAAAATATTTGTGATTTTACAAAAGAGGAATCTTGAGATTCAGAGATTAAGTGACTTATTCAAGGTCATAGAGCAAAGATGTTTCAAAGGCTAAACCTTATCCTAATTTTTAGTCTAAGAACTCCCTGTTATTTCCACTATACCTCTCTGGCTTCGATGGCATGTTCCAGGATATTAAATTGTATTCAAAGAACAAATCCAATTTGCCCAGTGAGTTACTTTATTGCTTTTAAAATTTTCTTTTAGAATCAGAAGTTTCCGATGAAAACTATAATGACCTTTACAAAAGCTCTAGAATTTTGGCCCCATTTGTTTGGTTATGTGACAGGACTTTTTCATCTTTTCATTTTATTCTGCCAGAGGCCTAGCATAAAAGACCTTTAATAGTTCTGTCAGAAAAGACCTTCAATAGTTGTACTCATCTTAGATACTAAGAACAGCAATAAACCCTCTGAACATTCATTTTTGTTGTGCTTTGGCATTATTAACTAGTGCATTATTTCTCAAGGTTGTGAAAGCCTTGAAAGTATTTTTGAATTATTATTCAAGCAAAATAAAGAGATCTAGGTTAGGAATTAGTGATACTTATAATTCACGTTGTTTTCTCTCCAGCTATGCTACTAGTTTTCAAACTGTTCCATGGAATGCCAGACTTCCAGAAGGCATCCATCAGTATCTAAGAAAGACATGCATGGATATGTGTCAGCTGTATCACTTGTAGTCCTTATCTCAGTACCCATCAGATATAAAATCTTGAAAACCAATGCTTATATTTTTCAGAAGTCATCTTTAGCGTAATTTGGCCATGTGACAGCTGTTGTCACCTCCCCATCTCATAAAAGTAGCCCTGAGCATCCCTGACATAGTCAACAAGGAGACAGTTTGGAATCCCCAAAAGAGTTGTATTTTTGGCTAGCTGTTTAGAAAGCACACAGACCTTCACCACTAAAGGAAATATCTCAGGAGATATAGCAAGATTTTACAAATTTGAAGTATAGGTCATATTTGTAAGATTGTTCTCTCGGTTATTAAGAGTTTAAAATTGAGGTTGAACTTAAAAATAAGTAGATAAATTATTAAATACTATGTCTGGAGCTGTAATTTATGTGTATGTTTAATTTATGTAGTTGATATGTGCACAACATTTGGCAGGGAAAAAACACATTTTGTGCTTTCAAACAAACTGACAAGAAATTGTTCTATCTTGAATTTGTATCAGAACTCTTTACAACTAAAACAAAGAAACCGATCAAGAGTAGGTCTTGTCCATTAAATGAGATAATGTGTGTAACATACCTAGCAAGTACTTGGAAATTGTTAGTTATTGTTAGGCTATCTTATAGTCTAACCTATCAGCTAAAGATGATGCCTCTTTTGAATTTCCTAATGTCTTGCCTTTTACCTTTTTTATGGTGGACATAATATATATACTTATGCCTCTTGTGTGCTAAGTATAACTTTCAGCCAATAAAATTGAGACTCCAGTGAAGTAACTTATCCATGGTGAGACATGTTTGGGATTTGAACCCTGGTCTCTCAGCTTGCCTTCAAAACCCATACCCTTGAGAGTATGAGGGCGAGTATACCTTTTGTCTTGTATCTTAACATGTGCTATTGTATACCTGTCTCTCTTTGCTAGGTTCTAAGCTTCTTAAGTGCAGGGATTGAGCCTTACTTGCCTTCGTTTCAAAGTTCTAAGGATTCTACATATCACTCTGCTGTATTTGCTTACTGAGCATTGAGGAGTGAGCTGTATTTTTTTTTTTTTTTTTTTGAGACAGGGTCTGGCTCTGTTGCCCGGGCTAGAGTGCCGTGGCGTCAGCCTAGCTCACAGCAACCTCAAACTCCTGGGCTCAAGCAATCCTTCTGCCTCAGCCTCCCGAGTAGCTGGGACTACAGGCATGTACCACCATGCCCAGCTAATTTTTTTCTATATATATATATTTTTTTAGTTGTCCAGATCATTTCTTTCTATTTTTTTAGTAGAGACAGGGTCTCTCTCTTGTTCAGGCTGGTCTTGAACTCCTGACCTTGAGCGATCCACCCGCCTCGGCCTCCCAGAGTGCTAGCATTACAGGCGTGAGCCACCGCGCCCGGCCGACTTTCACCAAATTTGAAGGACATCTTTGGTCTAACTTAAGATACAAATTGTATGCTGTAAGTTTGATTGGCTCTGGAGAAGAAGAACTCAAAGTTCTCCAGAGAATTTTAGGATAGGATACAATGGGAGGCCCATATAATTGCTAATCTGTATAAATCCACCTTATTCATTAAAGTTACATGATTAGAGAAAACAATACTTTCATATAAAATCCATATTGACAGTCACAATGGTAGACACATTGGATTTGAAGTGTTGGTTTGCATTTAGTTGCTTTTCATGTGAGCAGATCTATATAATTTCCCATTTAGGGATTTGCTAATTCATACATGGTTAATGATTTCCAGGACAAGGCCTTCTTGACCAGCTAGTGGCAGAATAAAAGGACTGATTTGTGCTGCTATGTGAAGGAGAGCTGCTATAGTATATTCTTTTTTCCTTCTACCCAAGAATTCTGTTGACTTTGCTCTTGGGATAGAAGGCTTTTTGTTTCATGGTATCAGGCGTGTCGGGAGTTGTTGATGACTCTGGAATCCAGTAGTAATGAGAGCTATATAAATCCCAAGAGTTAGTGGAAAATTTGTTGATCTGCATAGGCAGGGAGAACAGTTGCAGTTATAGCCATTACATAGGTTGAAGTTGCAAAGAGGGAACTGAAATTGGTGCAGGTAGGGGCACATGGGCACCTTTGGCTTGCTAATCGTTTCAGAGCCTGTAGAAATGGAAACTGAGTGTTTCTGGATCTATGAAAGTGCTGTTGGTCATTGAGGACTTCAGAGTTTGTATTTGTTTGAAAGGAAAGATTGTTTCATCTTTCATTTAGGAGGCTACATCAGTAGTGTTCGCAGTTGGTCTCAAATAAATGGCATTGAGCTTTTTGGTAAGTTTTTAATTTTCTCATCTTTTAGCATTTAGTAAATAAATGATTCAGTGTATTCGTTTATATGAGTAAAATGGAAGTGGTATATAAGCGACTATGATGGCTGGGCGCAGTGGCTCACGCCTGTAATCCTAACACGCTGGGAGGCTAAGGCGGGAGGATTGCTTCAGCTCAGGAGTTTGAGATTAGCCTGAGCAAAGTGAGACCCCTGTCTCTACCAAAAAGAAAGGGAATAAAAACCCAGCTGGGCATTGTGGTGTGCACCTGTAGTCCCAGCTACCCAGGAGGCTGAGGCAGAAAGATCACTTGAGCTCACGGGTTGGAGGTTGCAGTGAGCTGCAGTGACACCACTGCACCTCTACCCAGGGGGACAGAGTGAGACTCTGTCTCAACAAAAACAAACAAGGCAACTGAACACCCCTCCTCACAGCCCCCAACCCCTTCATTTAAAAAAAAAAAAAAAGTGACTATGGTGGAGTTTCCTATGTAAGTTGCCAATTGAAGAGACAGAAAACTGTGTAATTAAAGCTGCAAAGTTAGTCAATTAGTGTAAGGCTTTCATGGAATGGTGAGGCTAACCCCGAGAAATCAAAGGTAAGTTTGGCTAGGAAGGATGGTATGAACTAAGAAGTAACATGAGAGTAGACCAATAAGTAGATGATGATATTAGGAAGTAGAATTAAAGTTTTATACTCCTGACGCAGGAATATATTCTGAAGTTTCTTACCTTTCTGCATGTACTACCTCCCTCTTCCATCCTCCCACCGTATACATACATATACAGACAGAAAGATTAGAAAAGGCAACATTAAAAAGGCAAAACAGCACAGAGGAAAGAACGAATCAAGAGTGAGGAAACCTGATCTTGGCATTAGCTGTCTGACTTCAACAGGTTGCTTAAGACCCAGCAGATTAAATTTGGATTAATTAGGAATTTAAGCTGCTAAAAGACAGCTTTTGTTTTGATTTTCTGCCACAAATCTTTGGAAAGCCTACAAATTGGATTTTAGAATATAAATGGCCTCTTTTTCTAACTGTGTGTCCCTGATCATTGTTAACAAATGCAGGTAAAGTGACATTATAGAAACTTCAAACATTCATATTGTTTTCTTGCATATAGCTCTGCTGTAATGAGTAGGTAGTCTGGTAGAAGACTTTTGTGCAAGAGCTAAAATATAAAGCCATTGGGGCCGGGCGCGGTGGCTCACGCCTGTAATCCTAGCACTCCGGGAGGCCGAGGCGGGCGGATGCGGGCGGATCGTTCTGAGCTCAGGAGTTCGAGACCAGCCTGAGCAAGAGCGAGACCCCGTCTCTACCAAAAATAGAAATAAATTAATTGGACAGCTAAAAATATATAGAAAAGATTAGCCAGGCATGGTGGCACATGCCTGTAGTCCTAGCTACCTGGGAGGCTGAGGCAGAAGGATCGCTTGAGCCCAGGAGTTTGAGGTTGCTGTGAGCTGGGCTGACGCCACGGCACTCGCCCCAGGCGAGAGAGTGAGACTCTGTCTCAAAAAAAAAAAAAATATAAAGCCATTGGAACTGTTATAATAGTATATTGGTTTGCTAATATTATTGAATTTGAGGGGAATGCACAATTGGAAAGAAGTGGTAGAATTTAGAAAGAAGGTTAGAATACAGATACCTAGACTCCATTCTTAAAACTCCTCAATCTATATACATTTCTGATGATGAAGCACAGAAATAATTATTTAAAAAGAAAAAAAAAGATTCTGATTAAAAGCCAGAATTGGGAATCACAGATTTGACTCTGCTCACAGACACCTCTAAGTGCTATCGTTTTTATTTTAGGAATATCAGGAAAGCCAAGATAGCCTTTTTAGGCTGTGGCAATGAATTGGAAAAGCTTCTTAATCCCAGAACAGTAGAGTCATCAAATTATAGAATTAGAGGGGACATTAGAGATATTTAACATTCATTTGTATACTATCTGTGGCTGCTTTTGTGCTACAATGGAGAAGTTACATAGTTGTGACAG
>RJWJ010024740.1:0-24569 GCA_004363605.1 Indri indri | reverse complement strand
TTTGGAGGGATAATTAGTGGCCAAGAAGTTCACGCAGAGAGGTGATTTGAGACACAGAAAGATCAATATATTTAATGAGGATGACAAAGTGCCCTCAACAAACTTTAGTTGCATTAAATTCCAGCATGGGTGTTCACGTCAAGTTGGATTCTTTTCTTCAAACCCACACTCTGATAACTATTTGCAAGTACAAGTTCAATTGGAGGCCAATGAATTCATACGGAGCTCAGAGAGCATTTAGAGACTCACAAACCCCTTCATGAATCAGGTCAATAGATGAAGCACTGGAGCCTTTACATCAAAGTGACGGTTGCCTTACAGGTGAGTGTTTTTTCCTTCGGAACACTCTCCCAGTCCCTAGACACCAGAGAATGTCTGATTTGGAGGTAGAGGTCAGTGCGTCAAGTGACAAATTTACTTAAAGAGTTTTCTCAAATCATAAAATCAGAGAATGGGAAGGAATCTTTCAGATCATCTAGTCTATTTTCAAACTCAAGCATAGAGACTCCCAGGATGTGAGGCAGTGGGAGTTTCAGTTTTACTCGATAGTATTTAATTTTAAACATTACTTTTACACTAAAGTAAGCATGCACATATGATGGAATAGAAGGCAAAAACAAACAAACAAAAAAAAAACCTTCAAGTTTCAAAGTAAGACATGATACTTCAAAGATATTTTATCCAGTAGTAGGCTAATGCCAGCTGTGGTCAAAGTTCTTTGAGGACTCAAACATGTTCCTCCACTCTATTTTGGTGGCAGAGTTTAACACACACAGATTTTAAACAGATTTTATAATTTTAAACCAGCTCAGAGAAGGAAAGGGACTTGGCCCAGGTCACACAGCCAACATGAGTAACTGAATCAAGATTGGAGCCCGCCTGTCCAATGCGCTGTTTTGTAGTCCAGCAGGCTGCTTCTGAATGTCAGCAGCCACTCCATGCTTGCTCAGTTCTCACACCCGAAAGAGAATCTTTCTCCAGAGGATAAGTTATTTGCATAGGAAATCAAGCTTCCATGTCATGATAAGTAACTTTTATTATACACACTGAGTGGTCCCCCTTTTCCTTAAAGTTGCTCAAGGTTATTCACACACAGGGAAGTGAAAAGTAACATAATAGGTTTATCCAGATATAAGAATCTTTGGGTTCTAAATGGTAGGGTAATTGTTCATCTGTGAAATGGAAACAAGCCCCATTAGAGCAGTGTTTCCCAAAATGTGGTCCACAGATATTCTGGGTAAGAATTATCTGTTATTCTTCTTAAATATGCAGATTTATGGGCCTCATCCTACTTACCATTCAGAACCTCTTGGTAACCATACTTTTAACCCATTCCCTCAGGTGATTCTCACATGCTCTGAAGTTTCACCACTACCTGATATATACAAGAGAAGAGTGGGCAGGGGAGGCTGAAGTGGTATACGGTATCTTACGTTCATAAGGCTCACATGGCAAGCACCTCCATATACACGCTCTCATTTGACTCAAAAACTATACATGATAGATAGAGCCAGGGAATGTGTCTTGATTTACAGATGGAAAAAATGAAAGTCAGCTGCTCAGATGAATTTTAAACCAGATGTGAAAGTAGGGGAAGAAAAAGCATCCAGATAAATACCCATAAAACCACCACAGCAGTATAACAACAAGAAGGGCCACGTGAGAGACAGATGGGGAGCTGGAGATGAAACATCACGTGTCTGCCAATGCTATTTGGCCTCCTTTCCCCCACATATAAATTGGGAATAACATTGCATGATATTTTAAAAAGTGTTTCACCAAATGTAAAATATAAAAACACATAAAGTGCATGACATTATTATTATCATTATATTTCCAATTTCTGAAGGCATTCTCCAATTATGTTAGTATGATATCAAGGAAATAATACAGGAGCAAGAAAAAAATATTTCTACAAGAAACTGAGAAACAGAATATGAGCTGAGAACTATTATAATACTCAATATCTTTAAAAAATGCACAAAAATGTAAATCATTAGAGAAAACTCAAAATTAAAATATAGGTAAGTAAATATGATCTCCAAGATGTAAACAAGATTTGGAGGAAGGACACCGCATGCAACGAGGTGGCAATAAAAGGGTGTACGTGCCCCTTCTAAGGTGTAGACTTGTGAAGAGGGAGACAAAGAACAACTGTGTGGAAACCATGAACTTGAGGCACAATCGCCCTGGGGAGTAAGTGGAAAGACAGACAAGTAGAGAAGATTCATCGCACAAGTGTCCCACAGACTGTCTTGCCAGAGAGACAAAATGAATGATATTTTCCAGATGCAATCCCCAAATTGGCTCCGTCTCAAGTAGAGCAGAGATGGAACGCTCCATCTCTTTCCTTGCCACCATGATTCGCTCAACCATGGCATCTCTGAGAGGTGATGTTCTGGTGTTCAGAAAATAGGTGCCTTTCATCCCAGCTATTTTTCACTGAAATTTGAAGAAATGCCTCTTCTAACTGAGATGAGATGGAACCATTCTTATGCCAGAGAGGAGGGTCACACAAAGGAAAGGGAAGAGGGGAAATAATTTAACCTCATGGTTAAGAGGACAAGCCTCGTCATCTCCAACAAGTTTATCTCTCTGTAGTTAAATTTCCTTTCTGTTAGAGAAGGAGTAATATCTACCTCATGCGCTTTCCATGAGGATTAAATAAAATACACGTGAGATACTTAGCATAATGTCTGACGCATAGGAAGTGCTCAATAACTGCTAAGTATTATTTGCAGACCTCAGGAAGGAGGCTTCTTCAAACAGGAATATATTTTGCTTTGCTCTGGGTTCTTGAAATTTGGCAACAAAGTCTACTTTTGACAGCTAATAAGAAAATTTTGCTTGATTGGAGTTTGTTAAACTGGAGAAACGACCCATCATGACCTAACTTTTTTTCTTAATCCTCATGAAGAAGTCCACTCTGGGATAGTGGCACGACTTTTCCGTTACAGGTCACAAAAACATCTAAATGTGAAATAACCAGACTGGTCATTGATGTCCATTTTATCTTCTGTAGCTCTGTACTGCAAGATCATCCAGATGGATCAGGTCTTTCCCCAGACTATGACAAATTTAGGTGAAAAACACTGGCTTCTATTATCTGTTACTTCTATAATAAACTTGCATCAACTGTGCGAAAAAAAAAAGTTGACTTAAAAGTTAATCTAAGAAAATTGGCTTCAAATTTAAGAAGTGTTTATTTCTTTTTATGGCCTGTGTTCTCCTGGAAGCATAGTTGAATGAACTGGAAAAAAACAAAAAAGTGGGTACAAAGTATGTCTGATAAGATTTTTGTACTTATTTGCAAGGTTTCAACAGATAAAAATGAAACCATATAACAAGGTGGATATAATTATATGCTCAAGTCAATATCTCCTCACTGTTGCAAATTCTGCTTGGTCTTTTCCCTTTGGTGCCGCATGTTGGCTTAGTTTTATTATTGCTTATAAAAATTGATCTGAATAAATTAAAGGAACCAGGCAGCTTTTTCATCAGAGTGTAGTCATACAGTGATCATCTGGCAAATGCTATGTTCCTTCCTTTTCCAAGACCCTGGAAACATGTTCACCATGTGACATGCAAGAATCTTCACTCATAACAATCAGTGCAGAGAGGAGGCATCGCAATCAAGGAAAATGCCTACCAAATTGACTCCCCTCCTAAAACCATCTGTGTATAACGACTCCCCTGCAGCAACTGTAAAGTCATAAGCAATTGGAAGAGTTGCTCAAGCTAAGAGAAAGTGCAAATCACAGAATTGAGAATTATAGGACAATAAAGTCAGCCTGGCCGCGGAATATCGAAAATCACCCAAGTTATAAAACGTGGAATGATAAATCTGTTATTTCATGCTTATGAAAGTTAACATATTTACCAGCTTATGCCAGCACCCCTCCCTTTCTTTTGTTTCAATTTAAATACTAAGGAATACAAACATTTCCCGTTCCCTGAGCTTAATTAGTAACTAAAGTCTAGATTGGTTAAATGCCTGAATAGCAAGAGAAAAAGAGAAATATTTAGAGAATTCTCCAAAAGCTTTAAATTGCTCTGTCTTTGGCCACATGAAGACAAAACAAGAAAATCATAAAATTTTATTGCTGTGAGTCTAACCCTCTCGTTTTACAAACAGGGGAGTGATTTCCTCATCTCCCCTTCATCATCCCCCTAACACCAACCTAGCCCAGCCTACTCATGTCCCCCATTTCAGTGAAGAGCATGTGCCAACACCAGAGAGCTGGGCATCATTTCTACTGAGACCGCCTGTCTTTCATTGATACCCACCTCCATTCACCCTCGTGGTCTCTGCCCAGGCCACACCCTCATCATCTCCCCCTTGGATGGCTAAGACAGCATCTGAACTCCTGCTCCACCTCCAGTCTTTCTCTCCTGCCCCAACCTGCACGCCGTCTTCAGTCGGGAAGCCAGAGCAATCCTTCCGAAGAGCTAATCGCATCACTCCCACGTTAGTGATTTTTCGTCACACTTTGAATAATGCCCAAGTCTCCTAATAGACCCAAAAGACCCCGATAACCTCTCCAGCCACATCTCTCCCACATCTCCCAAACTTTTTGCATCCACCACCTCAAATTTCATTTAATTCCTCCAACACAACAAGCTCTCTCTCACCTTCCCACATTCTCCCCTCTTGCTCTCACTATGCTTCTGCCTCCTCTTCACCTTGCCTACTGCTATGCATCATGAGGTTGCAGCTGAACTGTCATCGTCTCCAGAAAACCTCCCTCACTACTCCTTCAGATGCAGTTCGACATCCTCTAGCGTGCTCTCGGCCTCTCGCTACAGCTGTAACAAAGCAGTTGCCCTACTTTATTGCTACAGCTCATTAGGTGTTTGCTACTCAGCTAGACCGCAAGCATTAGGACAACGGGGACTGGGTCCGTTTTGCTAATTTTTATATACCTACCTCCTAGGATAGTTTCTGGAACATAGAAGGTGCTTAAATTGTATTTCTTGAATGAATGAATAAACTAAAATAATTGCTCAAATTCTTAGTGCTCTAGATAGTACATTTAGAACTAGATAGCAGCCTAGTAGTATTTGTGCTCTACTAAACTTTGGGGGTATTTTATTATTATTTCAGGCCATTAATTCACTCAGTGAATGCTATATTAAGTGTAAGAATACAAATAACCATTGAATATAATTTTAGAGCTTATAACACAATTCACTCCTTAATCCTAAAACCTGTCCTGAACATAAGTAATTTTTATAAGCTCGTGTTAAAAGATAAAGTTGTTTCCCAGTCAAAAAGCCCAGCCACAAGGAGAGCACTGAAGAGGGTTGGGAAGGCAGAGATTGGGACCCGTACAAGGAGGGATTTCAAATGAGACAGCAGACCAATGGGAGTTAAGAGCTTGCCTATGCACTGGGGATTAAGCAAATAAGTAAAATACATTAAAGATAATGCAAAGCAAATTTCTCGCTGTTGGAGAAGGCAGGTACAGATGTGGAGAGCGGGAGTGGATGAGAATGAAAGCTGCTGGGTGAATTAAAACTGGAGATGTCAATGAAAACTCATGGTTTCCAATGTAAAACCCTGGGTCAGGAACAACTTCACATATTTGAGGAACAATTAGGAGAACCTTTGTGGCGGGAACATAATGAGCAAAGCGTAGAGTGGGAAAAAAATGAAATCTGAAGCTTACCAGAATCTATTAATCCAGAATCTCAGAAAATGAGACCCAAGAATCTATTTCACAAGTTATTTTTCAGCACTGAAAAATACAACCTTCCCCGTACTAAATAAAAGACCTTAATATATAAACACGATCATTATTGCTAACTTTCATGACATCATAAATATATCTAAATAAGGAATTCACCAACCATGGGGACAAAATTGAATCCAGTCAGCACTGAATGGAATGGCCCACACTAATGATTCTTAACCATTGGTGTCTTGTGTTCTGGAGCCGTGCCGGCATAAAGGAAATAAAATGTTTACTATCTTTTCTTAAAAGAAAATTAAAATAATCTTAGAAAATCTGCTCTTGGGGGTGCCTTTTCTACTAAGTTGTATAGATAAAAAAGTTGTATAAGTAATTTGAATAGTAAATACTATTATCGTGACAATATAACTCTACATTCTTCTTTTAGTAGTTAAAAACTGTACTAATACCAGTGAGAATAAATGTTCCTGCTAAAATATTGTAAGAACTAAAGTTCCTAAATTAACATTTGCATTTATTTATTATTTGAAGTTAGAGGAGTCCAGAGAAATTCTAACAATTTGCATAGGAACATGAAAACTAAAGGAAGTACCTGCTTTACAATTGTTATAAAAACTCTGGCCAATGCTTTTGTCCTCCAGTGAAAATCCCTTGACTTGGTGACTGAATCACAAATGATCAAAGTTGACCCAGGAAGCTTTGCTTTCTTCCAATTAAAAGAAAATTTACCTTTGGCTGATATCATGATCATTCTATTTTAGAAAAGTGTTGCTGCAGTGATTGAAAATATGTTAGGAGAGAAATGATTACCCACTGTATCAGTGAGGGTCTTGGCAGAAAACAGATGGCATGCTCCAACTGGGTAATTTGAGATGAGTTTAATAAAAAGACTCTTTAATAATGTGTGGGCAGAGTTTAAAGAAATCAGCAATGCAGAACTCCAGAAACAGCAACATCTCCAAGACCTGAGGAGGCGAAGGGAGGGAGTGGTTTCGAATCCCAAGAGGGTAGGTGTGTAGAGAGGACTGCCTGGCAGGATCAGGGACATAGCCAACCCATGGCCCAGGAGGGAGGGAGCCAGAAGAATAAACACCCTGACCTCATGCTCCTCCTGCTTCCTGGTCTCCCCATTGGCTGAACCCATCCTGAATCTGCAGAGCTCACTGATGCAGACCAAGCAGGTCAGCCTTCCACAGCAGAGAGCAGACAACATCCAACATTCTCTTTTCAGTTATCACAGTGATAAGTGATACCTTTACGTGTTGTGTTCTCTCCTCCACCAAAACAGAACCGAGTTGTGAGTCTTTCTTGAAAGGCGTGGCAACTGCTTCCAGATCACACATTTTCCCTATCCTTTCAATCCATTATTATAAAGATTGTTCATGGGCCATTTACTACTTTTTGTTTGGCCATCATCCACTTGCCCTTGGCTTTGTATCAGCAACCAGGCTTTTGTTAAAGTGTCCACCCTTTTCCCTGAAGCCTGCTTGTTTGGGAAAAGTTGGTGCCACATCAGACTCAATGGTGGGGCATGGCACAGGGCTCCCTGATCAGTGTACTCATGTCTTTCAATTGCACTTGACTTTTAGGGATAGGTATGACCTACATTGATCCAAACAGACTGAACCCTGTTGACTACTGGGGAAAGAGACACACTCTCCCCTACCCCAACTTCCACTCCCCTACCCCTGCCCTGGGTATGGATGAGCAAGCATGCAGCCATAGAGCCACAGGAGGAAATACATGCTGAAAATAGCAGTAACACCAAGGAATTAGAGCCAAAATAAGAAAAAGATCTTATTCTTACCAAATCAAGTTTTGCCCTTCCACTGTTCTTTTTTATAACATGAGGCAATAAATTCCCTTTATTGTTTGAGTTAGATTTTCTGTTGTTTACCACCGAGAAGTGTCTCATCAACACAACTGACTGTCAAGGCTCCTTGGTAGTTTTCACAGAAATGCTTTCTAGGTAATCTCAATTAACATTCTTGAAAACACCTACTCGTGACATATCATTACTAAATTTTGAGCAGCCTACTGAGAAGCCTTAATGATTATATGTTAAAACCTAAAATAATTTTAATTAGAAGAAATGTTTAGATTAGCCAATAATAACTGAAGAAGATTACAAAAATATACCTCCTTCTACATTTTGTAGATATTTCCTAAGTACTATGTACTAGACATTGGGGACCTGAAAATGATCATCACATAAAGTCATCAAAGAGTTTTCTTGAATTTAGCAGAGACACATGAAGAAGCTCATTTTACACGAAGCAATGTAATATTATAATTGACATGTACACATGGTGTTGGAGGAAGTAAAATGAAGGAGCTTTTAATTCTACTATAATGCAAGAAGTCTGGTAAAGCTTCATAGACGAGGTACCTTTTAAGCAGGGCCTCGAAGTGCACACAGGATTTTCAGCAGGGAAGTGGGACGATGCATGCTGAGGAGGTAGCATGAACAAAGGCACATCCACAGGTAGAGGTTCAGTGTGGCTCCTGTAAAGACAGAATAACAGGGTGACTAAGGAGAGTTTGGTCCCACCCTGGTACTCCATCCTTTGCTAGCTATGTTATATAAATTTCCTTAGTATCACTTCCGTCATGTGTTAAACAAGACTGATAATAGTATCTTGTTCATATTTGTCCTACTGTTCATGGAAGTCCCATTACATTTCAAGTACCAATCATTCAAAAAAATAATGTTATTATTAGGAGAGAGATCATTGATTAAGCTGGAAAGGCAGACTGATCCCAGACTGTGAAAATTCTTGAGCTCTGCTAAATAATGAGTTTTATATAATGTAGCTAATATACATCCAATATCAAAGGTGTTAAGTAGACATGAACAGGTTTGTGTTTCAGAAGCATAATGGTGACAATGTGACTCTTAAATTGGAGTGAAGAGAAATTTAAGGCAGAGAAACTAGGATACTGCAATAGCCCTTATAAGAGATGATAAATACATGAGGGCCTTAATCAGGATAGTGGTGGGAGGGGTGGAGAAGAATTGACAGAAACACAAAAGTGAGGGATCAAGGATGATTGCAAAGTCTCTGGTAGAGGCTAGTACCTTTAATAAATAAAGAACAGAGAAGAAGGAATAAGGTTGAAGGAGAAAACAATAAGCCCAAGTTTTAGACCTGCTAAACTTGAGCTGTCCATATGCCAAACAAATGAAAAATTTCAGAAGCTATGGGAAATATGAGTTCAAAAAAGAGAGTTCCATGTTGGAGGTAGATATATGAGAATCAACTACAAATTTATTGTAGCTAAAGTAGGGAAGATGATGAGCCTGACCAACAATGAGGCTACAACCCTGGAAAACACTAAAGCAAAAAGGAGAAAGAGCCAGAAAAAAGGAATTGGAAGTAACCATCGGAGTGGTAGAATGTGAAATGCAGAAGAGCGGAGTTCTCAAAAACAAGGGAGGAGCATCCGACTGTAGTGGCTAAGGGAAAAAAGAAAAGTGAGTACTTAGAACCAGGTTGAAGGACCCACTCTTTGCAGGGGCTGGCTGGCAACTCTCTCAGGCTTCCCTTGCTTTGAGATTCTACTGACCTTACAGTCATACTCTGTCGTAACTAAACAATGTATATAATGGGGCTGTCTTGTTAGCTGGCACTCCTCAAAATGGATCTTTTGTAATCAGAAATGCTTGTTTTTGAAAAGCTAGGCAGTTACAGACAGCATTTTGTTTGACTCTCCAAGAACTTTCCTCTGTTCCCGCATAAGAACTTCACTCAAGACAAGTAGCAGTGATTTAAGAGTTACATTTCCAGTTCCCGAAAGCGGACAATAAAACACTAATGAGGTCTTATTCCTTCATGGGTCATTGTCAGGAAATAGTGAATGCTAAGAATTTGATATAATTCGAGCAATATAGAAGCTGTCCAGATATATATTAACATCATATTTAATATTTATTATGGCTCTGGAAAAGAGAGGTCAAAGCTTATTTCCAAAGTTATGTTATTAACCTTCAATTTCACCTTCGACTAAAAGCAAGAGATAAATATTTGGTCCATTATATAAATGGATAAATAGAGTTCCAAGATCCAAAAAGAGCTCAGTGTCCAGAGATTACAATAGAGATTTCTGAGCATGATTTGGTGATATATTAGAACAGTATCCATCAAAGTATGGTGCAGGAATCACTTGTATCAAATTTATGTTGGGTCCCTTTTTTAGAAGTGCATATTCCTGGGACCCCTTTCAGATCTACTGATCTGTTTCTCTAAAGGTGGACCTTGAACTCTGAATTTAAAAAATTGTCACAGGAGATTCTAATGTATCTCAACCTTTCAAAAATATTAAAATATCTCCAATGACCCAATAAGGACAGCATTTATTGAGCATCTACTAGATGCTAGTTATATGCTAGTTACTACAAACAATACAAAAAAGTACTTTAGAACTTTTCTGGTTCTAAAGTAGTTTTACTAGATGTATGTATTATTGTCTTCCCTGTTCACAACCCCTAGGTTCTAAGCAGCACCAATTATCACACAGCCCAGCTGTTGGATCAGGGATACAACTGGACAGCTGACCAACAATTCTGTGTATCAACACTTTGAAACAGGATACAGAAATTGTAGGCAGTTAGTGATAAATGCTGAAGCTTATCAATTAGGATTAGATTTTTGGGTGGTGGCCATGGTAAGCCATATGCAAAGAGACCCACTAGAAGTAACCAGTCAAACAAAAGAGAGAGAAGGGTGGAAGAAACTCATAGAGAGAAGCAGAGATTGATGGATCTTGAAGCCAGAGAAAGAGATCTTAGTTCCCGATAACTTTCTAGTTTCTCCAATGCCCTCCTGCCACTGCTTCCATGAGATTCCCTATATTCTTAGATAAAAAATTTTACTCAAGCTAGTTTGAGTGAGTTTCTACACCCAGAGATTATAAAAGCCTAATTTGGATCATGTAATTTGCAATTGAATAAACCTAGTGCATGCAATTCCATTCTTCCCCAACCCAGTAAAGGGAATCACCTTCTGGCCAGCTGTGTGAACCAGGAACCTTAAAGTCATCTCACTCCCTCATCGATCACATCCACTATCACCAAAAATTGTTAATTTCATCTCCAATATTTCTCAATGCCATTCATTTCTTTCTATAACTGCCAGCCTAGATAAAGTTACTAAATCACCTGCCTCAGGTACATTCTAACTGGCTACCTGTAACCTGCTCTTAGCCCAGGTAGAACTATACAAAATGGATCTGAAAATATGATCACAGCCCCACTGCCACACTTCCCACCATCCAGTGGTTTTCCATTGTGCTTGTTACAAAGATCAAAATCCTTAGCACAGCCTACAAGGCCAGCATGAGATCACCTGACCTCACCCTCATCTTGCACCTTGTATTCTACTGGTCTCTCTGTTCAGACTTTACTATTGTTCTTTCAGGAAATAACACTTCCCATGGCACCTTTTCACTATGGAACCTCCGTAAATGCTCTTCCTCAGCCTGCAAGACTCTTCTCTCCCTGCACATCTGGGTAACTCCTACTCATCCTCTGGACCTCATCTCATGCATTATTCCCTCAGGGAAGCCTTTTCTGATCTCCCTAACAAGGTCCAATACCTCTAGTGTAGACTCTCATAATGCTATGTGACTTGCTTGCTAATATTTATCATAATTACAACTTTAACTTTGTGTGATTATCTAATAATCTGATCATTATCTAGTAGGCTCTAAACTCTGTGTCTGTTTTGTTCAACCACTGTGTCCCCAGCACCTAGCACTGTACCTGATATATAGTAGGTTCTCTGAAATATTTGTTAAATAAATGTTGAATAAGTAGAATTGGTAAGAAAAAAAAATCAGAAATGGTGCATGAGTACCAAATTTTTTATTGACCAAAGCATAGGTTTACCCAAGCTGGGGACCAGAAAGTGGAAGATGGAAAAATCAGGCATGCTTTCATAAAGGCACTGACACCACTCAGAGAGCTTGAGCTAGTTGGGACTCGTTTAGATAGTAGAGCAAAATCATTCACAAGCATGAGATGAAATGACAATCTAATGACAAACAGATGACAATCCACATGGCAAGCACTCTGAGCCAGGAGCCAAAGCAGGAATGGAACAAGACTTCCATCTGAGAGAACATTCTGGAGAGAATACAAATAATCAAGTGAGCATGAAGTGGATGAACTAGGTTGTCAAGGAGCCAGACAGTATCGAGAGCAGATGCTACTGGGGACCAAGACGAGAAACAGTGGAAAGAAGTAGCCATGGGGAAGTCAGCTCTTAATTTATACTTAGTATGTGCCAGGTAAACTTAAATGCTTTAATGCATTATTTCATTTTAATTCTCAAAATAATCCAATGAGGTGAGCAAACTTACTGTAACAATTTTACAAATGACAAAACTGAGACTTGTCCAAGGTCAACAATTGCTAAGTGGTAGCACCAGGGTTTGGACTCAAGGAGACTGACTCTACATGTGTAACTACTATATCAGAGGTATATTATTTCTTCATGAGATTAGAGACCAAAATGGCTTATTAATGAAGTTGGTTTTGTCTTAGCTACAAAATGAGATCAGGAAAGAAAGAAATCATTGAGAATAAAAGTCAGATGGGGGACGCTTCTTACAAAATGGAATCAGATGTCCTTAAACAGACCAGAAAACGACATTATTTAGTGCCATGTCATTTAACAAGCAGTAAGCCATGGTTGTTAACAGTATGGAATCAGATGGATATGGTTTCAAATTCTGGCTCTGTCACAACCTAGCTGTGTGGCTATTATTTAAACTCTCTGGCATTTGGTTTCTGTCCTTAAGGGCAATATTAATTCATAGCTCATATAGTTGTTTAAAAGTTAAATAAGATAGTATATTTGAAAGTCATTGATACAAAACTAAAGTGTGCACTCAATAATTAATCAGAAAAGGTAGTTTACCAAGTTGAGATATTATACTTGAAGAAGAGGGAATATGGAACCTTGTAGCTATTGTTGTGATACCCATGGACCAAATGGCTCATTACCACTGACCTGATAGATACACATTATGTACATGGATAATCTTCCTATTAGCTAAATATCTCCTATGGGAAGACTAAAAATCCCACAATGAAGGCTGTTGAATGAAGTTGATAACTCTGTAGATATATTTTGCCCTAAGAAATGCTGACAGCTAAAATGAACTCAACTTGTGTGCCACTCAGAATTCTCCAAGCAGCTTTAGAGTTGGCTTCAGAAGTATTTCTGAGAGTCGAAAGCTTTAATGCTTCCATTTCCAAGCCATGCCTTGGAGCATTCCCACACGAGTTGCTCTTCCATAAAGCAGTGAATCTGGCTCTGCAAGATCATCATGCCAATCTTTAAAAAAACTGAACAATTTGAGGATTTTTCAGGCAGATTCACCAGTGACATTGCAGTTCTTGATTTTAAAGACGGAACTAATGAAAATGTAAAAAAATATTCATTCTCAAACCCTTTGATAGAGTAACTTGACACATTTTTGGAGGGCAATTTGGCAAAGTCTATGGAAAAAAAATGTGATGCACATTCTCTACGATCCAGCAAACCAACTTCTAAGAATCTGTTCTACAAAAATCTTTGCACAACCATGAAAAGACACATGTAAAAAGATGTTGGAAATATTACAATAAATGTCCGTCAGTAGAGAAATAGTTTTATAAATTAGAGTATCTACATTAAATAAAGTGCTATGGAGCTAACAAAAAAATGAAAAAGATCTGTCTACTGACCTGAAGATATACTGTTATATTAAGCTTAAAAGGCTGTGCACCATCAATAATAGATAATACAGTCTCTTTTGTTTAAAATGTGTGTCATATATGTGTGCATATACATAAATACTTATATGTACATGATCGGCAAGTATATTAGTATTAATAGTGGTTATTTCTAGAACGGGACTGTCATATGCTTGAGGGAACAGGACAGGGTCAGGCAGCTTTTACTTTTCATTTTATCATCTTTAGTAGTGTTTGAATTTTTAACGATAAATGGTTATAGCTTTTGTCATTAAAATTGATTTCTTTCTTGAAAATCATAAATGATAAACAAAATCCAAAGCAGTGCATCTTAAAATCTTCTTTCCACTTGCATCCACTTCATCCCTAAGTTGTTCCATCATACTTCTCTCTCTCTCTCTCTCTCTCTCTCTCTCTCTCTCTCTCTCTCAACCACTAAGCTTGAGTTCTGTGAAAACAGTAACTGTTGTTTCTTTATCACATCCCCCAAACCTACCACACACCTGACACATAGTAGATGCTCCATAATGTTTGCTGAATATACAAGTGAACAAGTCATGCCCTCAAGCAGCTTATATCCTGTCAGGGACATTTGCAAATGGTGATATTAAGTAATTCCTCCTTAACGTGTGCTGCTGACGCACTCTTACCTGAGACGCAATAGCAGCTTTAAACAACCAACTGCCAATAACTGAGGACTTGCTTCTGCAGACCCTGCATGCTAATACAGTCTGTCAGCCAGGGAACCCAGCAGAGCTGTGCTTAGCAACCAGTCCCTGTGCTATCTGTTTTGGTTAGCTATGCCAAAAGTTATTCTAACTTCATTCAATCAATGGCTTCATGTTGTGAAAGAAAGACACTGCAAAGAGATGAGAAAACAGAATCAAAGACATGTATGTTCAACACCTCTAAAGGGTGTTCCAAAATGCCTCTCTTCTTTCCTAGTGCAGCCAGGGCAGCACGGCACATGTGTTTACAACCCATTTGGGAGGGACCTGTTAAGCAGAAAGAAGGTGTCTTTGACCTTCATCTCCCTGGAAGGAAAAATACAGAACAGCTGACTGTTTACCATTCCGACCTCATTTCTGTGACGTTGAACCACTCATTTGGGAAACATGAAAAATAGGATTGATTTGCTTTTTTTCCTCTAAGACGTTCTTGAAGACACTGGACGCTGGGTAAGCTAAAAGATGATTGAAATTTTATGCCAGAAATGTTTGTTAGGTGGAAAAGGAAAGATGTTTTCAACCTCAAAGTTATAAATAAATTACACACAGTACTCAATCTGTATATTTCTGTCTTTCTGTGCCATTGCACAGAAAGTACATGGTACTTTTGGCTCATAATCTCCAGAGAGAAGCCTCTAAATGTGAATTCATAACGTCCTCCAAACAGATAACCAAGGCTAACGTTGATACCTTGACCAAGAACAGCACATTCATTTTTCCTGAGCTGGTCTATGCCACCTTGGTTCAGTTGAGTTCAGACGTGACTGAGTTTGAGCACATTATCTCCCCAAGCACAGCCCCAAGAGAGGAGCTTTATTATTTCACATACTCCATAAACCCCAATGAACATGGAAAGAAATCCTGCTGTTTTCATTCAATAAATGATCTCATGCCTCAAGCCAAAATTAACAGTACCCAATGCCAGTTTGAACCGGAAGACACTAGAGAAATCACTGAGTCCATGTCCATTGTTCATAGAGGGCCTAAAGAGAGGGAGACAGCTACCTAAATGCACAGCTGTGGCAAGCAGAAAGAAAAACCCAAACCGACTCCCTGCTCAGTATTTTTTCTACTATAGCACATGACCTCTTAGTCTTGCCATGAATTGAAACAGCAATCAACACAATAAGGTTTCAATTCAATACATTTCTATTAATGCCTTCTATGTCCCCAGAATTGGGATAGCCTTCTGTGAGAGACACACCCAAAAAAAGTATAGGTCTCAGCCACTGCCCTCAAGGAGCTAACTTCAGAGACAAAAGTCATGCATTTCTGAGGGGCAATTATGGGGTGACTGCTAATGGTACAGATTTTCCCTTTAGGGTGATGAAAATGTTCTGGACTTAGTGGTGATGGTTGCATAATCTTGTGAATATACTAAAAACCAATGAATTTTATGCTTTAAAGCGTGAATTTTGTGGTAAATTAATTATATCTCATTTCTTTAAAAGTCATGCATATCAAGTAATTAATAATGAGCAAGAGTCTAGTGGCAAAAGATGGCTTGTGGTGCTAAGTGGAGATCGGAAAGGCGGACTAGTGGGTGCCAAGTACATCATGGAAAAGCTAGAACTTAAGGAATGTGACATTTTGGTTGGTGGGGATAACGGGACAAAGGCAGGAATATAGTGGCGATACTTTGAGGAGAGAGACAAGGTTATGTTAAAGAGTTGTCTTCACATTCTTAGTGGGAAAATGTACTATGGCAGGGACTACAAGGCGAGTTGCTTTTTTTAAAGTATTTTTCAAGTTTCATTAAAACTACGTAACTCCAGAACAGCGCCGAACAATGAGCTAGTTGTAACTTTTCCTAGTAATCCGACAAATAATCCAATCTGAAAAATACAAACAAGGAAATAAATTTTGGCTCTGGATACTTGCACATCCAGGAGGCTGATGGACACACCAAGGCAAAATTCCTCAAATGCACACACAAGTTTTATGAATCGTGAAAAGGAACTATAGGAGATAGTCTAGGTGTGCACTAACTGAGCACAGAGCAAAAATCAAAGAAGAGAAAAAAAAATGAAGGAGGGGATTGGTGATTATAACATAAATTTACACAATGTAAATATATAATCCTAATATTTTAGGACAAAGTGGACTTTTTTTCTGAAGTCAGTGGCTAATTTCAACAAGCAAGAGGTTGTCAAGAACTGACTCTTCATTGAAGCATTGATGAGATTGTTAAAGCCCAAGAGAGCATCGTGGACATGTCCCATTTGCCCATTCACAATCTGTTCCCTGTTTCTATTCATTAATGTGGCTCAGATTGACTCCAGAGGTGGGCACATAATCTAGGCTTGGCTAGTGATCTTATCCCCCAGCCCCTGGCCACAGTTCGGCCATGGGCACATGCCCCAAGTCAGCATGCAATGCTGGAAGTTTTGATATCACAGTTTAGGAGACAAATATCCCTTTGCATAAGGATTTCTAATTCTATAAATAATGACAATCAAGACCTCCTGGAGAGTAAAGTCAATCAAGAGCCAGGAGATGGAGAATCATACCCCCCGTGACCTAATGTGAGCTCCTGAACCCATGTGTGTCTGGAGCCAGCGCCTTGAATTGTTCAGATAGATGGACGAATACATTGCTTTCTGTGTAAGCAATTTTGAAACAAGTTTCTGTCTATTTCAATAAAAAGTCATGATAAATGCAACATCCAACCCAAGCTTAAAGTTTCCTGATGAGGAATTGAGGTCCAGAGAGGGGTAAAAACTTGCTTAAGGTTGTGCTGTAGTCAAAGGCAGAATCTAGGCAAAATTGCAGATACCTTGGGTCCTTTCCCCTACACTGTCACTAAAGACTCGTTTTGGTAGGTGAAATAAGCCAGACGCAAGAAGAAAAATACTGCATGATCTCACTTATATGTGAAATCGAAAAAAGTTAAATCCACTGAAGCTGAGAGTAGAACGGTGGTTACCGAGGGTGGGGAGCCGGAGGAAATGGGGAGATGTTGGTCAAAGCGTACAAAGTTGTAATTAGGTAGAATGAATCAGTCTAGACATCTAGTGTACATCATGAGGAATACCGTTAATAAAACTGTCAGGTTATTGGAAATTTTCTAAAAGAGTAGATTTCAAGTATTCTCACCAGAAAAAAAAGAAAAGAAAAGAAACTGTGTGAGGAGATGAATATATTAATTTGCTTCACTGTATAATCATTTTACTATGGATATCGAATACCATGTTGTGTACCTTAAATATATACAATTTTTATTTAAAAAGAAAACTGATAAAAGAAATAAAAGCATTGGTTTAGGCTTTTAAAAAAATACTCCTTTTGGAAACAATTAGACATCCAAAGTGGAGATGTCGCCTATAAGCAAAAGCCTTCAAATAGAAGCAGTGGTTCATCTGTCCCTGAATATTACTCATTTTCTCTCCAAGCACCAAAAGCATCAAGGATCAGCAAACATTCAAGGGCTTCCTATTGTTTTTGGAATAAAATTCAAACTCCTCTCTACAGTCATAACACACCTGCATGGTCGGGCCCTCGACACTCTTGCAACCTCATCTCACACAGTGCTCCCCCTGTCACTGGGCTCCAGCACCCAGGTTGTCATTCAGGCCTTGAATGTCCCACACTCTTGTCCCACCCTCCTTTGCATGTGCTATTCCCTCTGGCTAGGATGCTTGTCCCAAACTCTTGGCACAGCTGGCTCCTCATCTCCGGGTCTCAGCTTCAGTGTCACTCCATCAGGGAGGCCTTGGATCAAAGCAGATCCCTTTCCATAGAACTCTTTAACTCAGATCCTGGTTTTAGATATTAGCTATATTATATCATTACCCACTACTTGCATGTTTGTTGTCTGCTCCCTCCTGGACAGAAACATATTTCTACAGACCACTGTTAAACCCCCATGCCCAGCACTTGGAATACATAGAATAAATATTCAAACTGATGGAAGAAGTAAATTTAAAAAGGTCCCCTTTTCTAGGGTGGGCTCACAGCTTTTTCCCAAACAGGCCTTCACCTTCTTTATCCCAATATCCAAAACCTTCAATATGCTTTCATTACCCCTTAGAAAACCATTTTAAGTCATTTTTGCCATTTAGACAGCAGTGATTTCCCAAACCATTTTCTAAACCTAAATTGCTTGGCAGCTCCGCTTCGCCCAAACCTGTGTCTAGCAAAGCAGGCAGGTGGCTCGGTGCTCCCTTTGTCAGTGGCGATCAGGTCTAAGTGATTGAATTGCCCTTCCAGGTGATTTGCCCTGTTACCGTTTTGACGTGGAACCATTATATTAATTCTGACATTGGCACCACTTGCTGCATCAAACCAAGTGTCTTTGCTGCCAGGTTGAATAGCTAAATATTATATTTTCATCCAATACAGTTGTAAATCTCGTAAGCCAAGCCTTGAGAAAAGGTGTATTTAACCTCACATGTATTGCAGACAATTGCTACATCAGCAATACAGGCAACTGTAAGCCGAGAAGCTTGGTCACTTCTAGTCGGTTGGCAGATATATCAACTCTTCAGTTCATGCAGACCTTGTTAGGATATTTTTGGTTTTAAGAGACAAAAATAAATGTTTCAGGCAAAAATAGGAATTTACTAGGTCACTTCACTGAAAACTCCAGGAGCAAATCTGTGCCTGGATTCAGGATTTCAAATGATGTCATCCACGACTCTGCCCACTCACGTGCCTCATTCGCAGGCTCCTCATGGTGGCGAAATGACTGACTACGGTTCTCCAGGCCAACATGCTAAGAGCTGTAAGTCTAAGCAGACATTTCTGTAAGTCTCATTGGTTCTTACAGGACCACATGGTCATTCCTGAAACCATCACCGTGTCTAGGGGAATAAAATGCTCTGAACGCACGTGGAACGATCACGTGGCCACCTCTAGAGCTTTGGAGTGGAGTCCACTCCACTTGAAGCTCATGGTTAAAGAATAAGGAGCAAATTATTCCTCTGGGAGAAATCAGGGTGTTGTTACAAGAAGAAACATGAGTGAAAACTTGGCAATTAAATAGATTTCTGCTATACAACTCAAGTCACTAAGCCTCAGAACTATTCTGGCAATGGTGACAGCAACTGCCAATGAGCCCCAGTATCCCTACCAAGCCTAGGTCAGCCAAAGAGAAATAAGGAACCAGAGACTATGGGATACAGAGGACTGTACAACTGACATATTCTTAATGCTTTACCAACCAGAACACATCTACCTCTCTTGCTCATTTTTTGCCTGGTAAGCTACACATCCACTCTTCTGACTCCATCAGAAATAACAATTAACCCAGGGCTTGGACTGAAACTCAATGAGAAGACCCCCAACACCAGCATTTTGCTATTCCATGCATATACTTTTCTGGGAAGCAATACTAAAGATAGCACAAAAATGAAAAGAGAAGAAAGAAGAAGAGAAAGGAAATAGTATAAAAAGGATAGAGAGGAAAAAAGGACATTCTATAAAAAAGACATTTACACTCAAATGTTTACAGCAGCACAATTCACAACTTCAAAGATGTGGAAACAACCCACGTGTCCATCAATACATGAAGGGATTAATAAAATATGGTATATGCATGCCATGGAATACTACTCAACCATAAAAAAATGGTACTAATATGTCTTGTATTAACTTGGAACTAGAGACCATTTTTCCAAGTAAAGTATCATAAGAATGGAAAAACAAGCACCACATGCACTCGCCATTAAATTGGAACTAATTGATCAACACTTAAGTGCACATATGGAAATAACATTCATCGGAAATCAAGCATGTGGGAGGGGAAAGAAGGGGATTGGTAAATTCACACCTAACAGGTACAGTGCACACTATCTGGGTGATGGGCACACTTATAACTTTGACTCAAACAGTACAAAAGCAATTTATGTAACAAAAACATTTGTATCCCCATAATATTCTGAAATTTAAAGAGAGAGAGGGAAGATACAAAAAGGAAAGTAATCTGTAAAGGTAAAGAAAAAAGTTAAAAACACAGGATTATGAATAGGTTTCTTTTTCTATTTATTGTGCTGATCTATGTTTTCTAATTTTTCTATCATAAACATGTGTTATTTATAGCACATATATTTTTAATAAATATTTCTTCCAAGCTATATCCTTCTATGGCCAAGGCATATATATCATTTTCATATATGATGTTGGCGTTTTAACAACGACAATAAAAAACTTCTCTTTATTTCCTCCACCATAATCCAGAGCCATTTGAGAGATAATCCCAGAAGTCAAGTAAAGAAAGATTAAAATATCGGCTTTATTACCAATAAACCTGATAGAGGAGAAACTGCTAAGTTTTCAAGACAATTGGGCTTGCTGATATTTCAGCCCCTCATTTAGACAGACTTAATCATAGCTACTGATAATTCTGGACAATACTGGACCTTCCCCTCGGAGGCCTGCTCCTATGATACTCACGGTGGAAAGGAGAAGCACAGAAGGATTGCTTCCTGCTGGCAGAGCTCCTCCAAAGACAAAAAGAAAGGAAAGGGTTGGGCCATGCATGCTTCAGTCCCCTGCGAAAGAGTGAGAGATGGAGAGAAGAAAAGGCCACGTGCACCCTGCAGAGATCCCTCCACGTGGAATCCACTGGGGACAGAATGCTCCCCCGTCCTCCTAAAGATGGTATGGTCTATTGCAAGTCAGCTATCATATATTAATTATTATCACTATCGGTGGCATTAAGATAAAGAAAAAAATGTTACTTAATATTTGGTTATCCATGCCTATTCTCAATGACTATAAGTCAATAAGAAGCCTTTTTCTAAACCAACCAACCACTTAGACCAGCATCATAACGGACAAGCTTGCTCCAGGAGGAACTTGCAAGACCTGCATTATGATAATGATTTTATATCATTTACCACCTACAAGATTACGAAGATGACGACACGAAAATAAAGGTGACACTGGCTTCTTTTCTCTTTTAGGAACCCCTCCCCTCACCCCAGTCAGCCATTTTCTCGGAGGAAAGGTAGTGTTTGCTATCACACTTTTAGATCTGCCGCCTTCTCCCTGGACTGCCTCACAAATAATGATGAAACGTCAGCTACTTAGACTTCTGTTGCAGCCAGCTGCTTTTATTTATGAACAACTTGGGCAGCCGATCATTGCCTGCATGCTAGCACAATATTACTCTCAAAGAAGAGGCATCAGGTCACTGGGAAAACCTGGGACAGGTTGTCACACACCGTGCCTGCCACCCCACTACCATCTCAGAGTGAAGATTTATTCAGCCTACCGGAATTGGCATGTATTTTATTGCTGCTATCATAAAGAAACATGGCAGTCTGCTCCTTCTGGTCTATTGCTATTTAGAACTTTTCCCATTTGCATGCTTCCTTCATGCTGTTTCAGAGAAACACTGTAAAGATTTTACAAAGGTTATCAATTACATCATCGCCTCGAACATCAAATAGCATCCTCACCAGTTATGACCCATTGAGTGAAGAAAAGCACAGAATGAAAAACTGTAAAGAATAGTTTGTGTCTCAGCAATGAAATTTGGTAAAATCAAGTTTAAAATAACTTAGAGATGGGAAACAAAATGGTTAAAATATTCATCTCACTCTTACAGATGAGTCAATAAAGGGGGACTTAAGATTAGAGGTCATAAGAAAACCTGGTTTTACTAGAGCAGAAATTCTAAACTTAAAACACATCCAGGTAGATCCAGCCCTTAATTATAATTTTTAAAGCACCATAATTATGTTGCTAGGATTTTTACTTTGTAATTCTGCATTCTCTATTTTTCTCATTATCATAGTCCATGAAGATAGAGGCTTGACTTTTGACTTGCTAAAAGTTACTAATATTATCTTGGATCTTGATGTAGTGATACGGTGTGAGAGAAGGCCAGAGGCCCTCTTGGCAATAAGATCTGATCATGTTGACATTGGCATATCTGGTTTTCTTTGGAAGATATCTAAAACCTATTACAGTTTGCAATGGTTTTCAGTGCCCATGTCAAGGGAGAAAGTAGTATTTGTTGAGTACCTATTACGTGTGAGGTGTTATATACATTAGACATTCTGTCAGGCAACAGATGTTCATTGAGGATTTACTGTGTGCCTGACACTGTGCTCGGTGCTGTAGTGACGGTACCTACTTGGCCACCAGCAGATAGACAGCTCAGCATTAGTCTCAGTGTCTCAGTGATGGGTGGCCCAGTGTTCCTGCCAGTTCTTCAACCCAATCAATTGTGACTTTTGAAAGTCTTTGCTCAGAGACCTTGCATTAGTTCTCTAGGGCTTCCATAGTAGGGTACAACACCTGGTGGCTTTAAAAACAGAAATTTATTGTCTCAAAGTTCTGGAGGCTAGGAGTCCACGATCAAAATGTTGGCAGGGTGGATTCCTTCTGAGGGCTCTGAGAGATATCTAGGGGCCTCTCTCCTCACTTCTGGTTGTTTTATTTTGGCATTTCTTAGCCTGCAGAATCATCACCCAGATCTCTGCTTTCATGTTCCTACAGTGTCTTCCCTGTGTGCATGTCTGTATCCAATTTTTTTTCTTTTCATAAGTACACCAGTCATACTGATTAGGGTCCACCCAAGTGATCTCATTTTAATTTGATTACTTCTGTCACAGTCTAAGATACACGGGGTTAGGACTCAAATATATCTTTTTTTAGAGGGCACAATTCAACATATAACAGGCATCCAGAGCAGAGGTTCTCATCCTTTTTCCACTATGATGAGCATATTCCTATGGGATGTTTTCACGAAGCCCATTTTTACTCACTTGCACTCTGTCTCTGCCCTCTCCGTTATCAAAAAAATTTTGCATGCATAATTTTTTAACACAATGTAACTACATTTCACAAGCATTATAATAATGATCACAGCCTCAACTATTAAAGGCTCTGGTGCTGATGGGATGAGCTTCAAGTTGTTAGTAATCCTTAGAATTAGCAGTAACTTCATTCTTCTATCTCAGATCTCAGACCAATCCATCAATTAATCATATTTGCTCTACCCTCAAAATATATCCAGAATCTATCAATGTGTCATTGCCTCCTCTGCTACCCACTAGCCTAGTTATCACCATCTCTGTCACGGACCCTTACAACATCCTCCTGACTGGCCATGCTTCCGTCTTCGTCTTCCCATGCTCCCAGGTCATTTTAAACCCAACACCCAGATTAATTCTTTTAAAATACAAATCAATTCACATTGCTTCTTTGCTAAATACCTTTCCAAGACTCCTCACCTTATTGAGAGTGAAACTACAGTCCTTGCAGAAACTCCAAGACATGACATAAACTGAACCATCACCTCTCACTTTAGCTCCTGCAATTCTCTCTTGCTTCCTTACTCCAGCCAATTCCTTAACATGCCGGGCTCTTCATAAATATTAAGAATGAATATTTGAATGAACAAATCACAATGGCAGAACAGAATTCTAGTGACTAGGGAAAGCGTTTTTATACTAACCACTCATAAATATACTCAGATGTTTTTTAAAAAGTTAATTCTTTAAAAACATTAATATTTCAGCCTCGTTTCCCAGGTTAAATTCTGGTTCTACCACTTACATCTGTATGATATTAGACACATTGCTGATTCTCTTTGTGCCTCAAATTCCTCATCTGTAAAATGGACATAATCCTAACTCATAGGAATTTTTGAGGATTAAATGAATTAATACATAAAAATCACTTAGTGTATAGCATCTGAGTGCTACATAAGTGTTAACTATCATTGTCACAATTATTTTAAGTATGAGAAGTCTCCTCTTTGGATTAATGCAAACATCAAATGATTTTAATTTTCACAGTAACTGCCACTGACTGTGCTCTACCAAAGCCTCTGCTGCCCCATTACCATTCCCAGTACTGAATAAACATTCATGGACCTTCCAGTTTGGCAAGTAGGGAAGAGTGTGGTCTATCCATGCACCTGCCTCCTTTCTGGGGCCTATGCCTGTTGGTGTCGGGTGGGAAGTAGGTCTTGTCTCCAGTGCAATTGCCCTGAGTGAGGTTCTCCTACCCCCACAGGTTGTTAGTTTTCTCTGAGGCTGTCTGGAAGTCAACCCCTCTCTGTAGCAAGAATTCAAACTCTTGGGGCTGTGTGATTATTCCTCTAGCATGAGAGACCCACTCAACCTCTCACTCAACCACCAGCCCTCTCCTGGGTAGTTCAACCCACAATCTTTTGCTGTTCATGTATCAATAGCACAAATTATCCTCCTTTAGGCACAGGGATAGAGAGGGAGTAACAGGCTACCTTCTGAGGTCTCTGCTCAACCCAAGGGAAATTTACATATTTTTCCATACCAACTAGGAGGAATAGAGGCTGCTTTCTCCTCACCCCTCATCCCCTCATACACATAACTCTGTATCACTCCACCATCTCTCCATCACCCCTTTCTCCACATCCCAGCAGCCTCAAGTACTCTAGCAGCCTTCTGGCAACATTCAGACAGGAGATAA
>RJWJ010024739.1:0-24587 GCA_004363605.1 Indri indri | reverse complement strand
CAATTCACAATTGCAAAGGTGTGGAAACAGCCCAAGTGTCCATCAATACATGAGTGGATTAGTAAAATGTGGTATATGTATACCATGGAGTACTATTCAGCTTTAAGAAACAATGGTGATATAGCACCTCTTGTATTCTCCTGGATGGAGCTGGAACGCATTCTACTAAGTGAAATATCCCAAGAGTGGAAAGACAAGCACCACATGTACTCACCATCAAATTGGTAGTAACTGAACAACACGTAAGTGTACATATAAGAATGGCATCTATTGGATGTCAGGTAGGGAGGGAGGGGGAAGGGGGAGGGGCGAGGGGGAGGAGGGGACGGATATATGCATACACAAAGAGTGCAATGTGCACCATCCGAGAGATGGACACGCTTGGGACTGGGACTTGGGGGGAAGGAGGGGCAAGGGCAACATACATAACCTAAACATCTGTACCCCTATAATAACAAACAATAAAAAAATAATAATAAAATAAAAAAAAGAATTTGGAGATACCTCAAAGAGCTAAAAATAGAAATACCGTTCGATCCAGCAATAGCACTATTAGGCATCTACCCAAAAGAGCAAAAGATATGCTATAATAGAGACATCTGCACCCGAATGTTTATGGCAGCACAATTCACTATTGCAAGGATGTGGAAACAACCCAAGTGCCCGTCAATCCATGAGTGGATTATTAAAATTCGGTATATGTATACAATGGAATATTACTCAATCATAAGAAACAACAGTCATCTAGCACTTCTTATATTTTCCTGGATTAGACTTAAGCCCATTATCCGAAGTGAGGTATCACAAGATTGGAAGAATGGGCTCCACTTGTACTCCCCATCAAATTGGTACTAACTGATGAACACTAGGGTGTTCACATGGCAGTAATACTCTCCAGGGATTAGGCAGATTGGGGGGTAAACTCACAACTAAATCCATAACATAATCCATTATAAACACACCCTTCAAAGACTTAAGGAAAGAAGGTGAACATTTATGTAAAATATGTAACATGAATGTGAAACATAGTACAAATATGTACAATTACTAAAAATATAAAATATATTAATATATAAAATATAAAAATAAAAATTGGTTGTACAATGATAGCTTGCCACGTTTTAGCAATGCCCTGTAAATAATGAATGTATTAGAATAATGAAAGGTTTATTGTTAACAGCTCAGAAGCAGCAGCTGGTATGGCTATAATTTGAATCCTAATCCCAGACCTTCCCAAACCACAGAAAGAATCAGGTAAACTGATCAAATCTTTCTTAAGACACACAAGACGAATAAAAAATAAGAAAATCCCCTTGTTGGTACAAGCTCTATACCAACTGGAACATCTATCCGTGCTTCTAATTTGTGTGTTTACACTTACCTTTTGCCAAATTTCAGGTATCCCTTGGGCATTTGTCCAAGAAAAAATCAGTAGCCCTGTGGTAAGAGTGAATTCTTCAGAGTAGTAAGACTGACTTGAACACTGAACACGCAGGAAGGGTGCAGAGTAACATGTCTAAACAGTGCAAAGATGCCTCCTTGACACCATGCTCTGTGTTGCTTGCATTGACTGATTCTTCTTGAATATTTTTCACTAATTTTAAAATCTAGACACATCTTATCATTTTTACAGAATTATGGAAACTGGAAGGTCTAGATTTTTATATAGTTTTATATCTATATAAGAAACTCAAATTACATGGGAATGTTCAGCATATTGTTTTACAGAAGGATCAGTTTTATTTTTGTTGTTTTTTATTCATTTTTAAATTTATTTATTTATTTATTTTTAATTTCAGACTATTATAGGGGTACCAACATTTCGGTTAGATATATTGCCTTTGCATCACCTGAGCCAGAGCTACAAGTGTACCCATCCCCCAGACAGTGCTCTCCGCACCCATTAGTTATGAATTTACCCCCCCACCTCCCTCCCCACCTGCCCAGCACCCAATGAATATTATTTCCATGTGTGCACCTAAGTGTTGATCAGTGAGTACATCTCTAATCATCAAGGAAATGAAAATCAAAACCACAATGAGATATCACTTAACTCCAGTGAGAATGGTTTTTACCAAAAAGTCCCAAAACAACAAGTGCTGGCATAGATGCAGAGAGGTAAGAATGCTCTTACACTGCTGGGGGGACTGCAAACTAGTGCAACCTCTGTGGAAAGCAATATGGAGATACCTCAAAGAGCTGCAAGTTGAACTACCATTTGATTCAGCAATCCCGTTACTGGGCATCTACCCAAAAGAACAAATGATACTCTATAAGAAAGACACCTGCACCCAAATGTTTATAGCAGCACAATTCACAATTGCAAAGATGTGGAAACAACCCAAGTGCCCATCAATATATGAGTGGATTAATAAAATGGTATATGTATACCATGGAGTTCTACTCAACCATAAAAAACAATGGTGAACTAGACCCTCTTGTATTATCCTGGCTGGAGCTGGAGCCCATTCTTCGAAGTGAAGTATGACAAGAATGGAAAAACAAGCACCATATGTACTCACCATCAAATCAGTTTTATTTTTGTAATCAATTTCTCAAGATTGTTAACAAACACCATTCATAATCTGCAAATAACTTCAGCCAACAATCCATTGAACAAACATTATTTATATAAAAAATTGTTAGAGAAATGATATTTTCACTAATATTAAACAACCCTTCTTACCGCAACAGTAAACTGCAAGTTATTCTTAACTTTTAGAACATTTTTACACATAGCCTAGACATATAGCCAGATATTTATGTTAATTTATGCATATTGTGGGAATACAAAATACTAATTAGCATGAAAATTGCCATGAATAGAGATGGGAAGTATATTTTATAATAGGAATTTAGATGCATCAGAAGTTGATAAATATGTTACCTATTTAAACATCCAATTTGGGCACAGAAAGGCTTGCATATATACTGCATGATTTACATCATTAAAACAATTTATCTATTCAAAACATTGGTCTGTACTTTATAAATTATCATTTACAAGTGAAGTGTATATTTTTCCCCGCTATGTTTTCAATATGTACACAGTAAATGCTATAAAAGTCATTTATTTCATCTAAACCATTGAGACTCCTTTTCGCTATTTTTTGTTGCCTTTGAAACCACACAGAAAACCAAGCACAAGTTCCTGCATTATTCTTATGGGAATATTAGGTTTTAGAGTCTGTTCACTGGTTAGGAAACTTGATAATAGCTTTTGAAGCAGCAATCAAAAACAGTTTATAACTATTTTTTGTTGCTCTAATAAAACATCTGTCTTGTTCTTTTTAAATTAGTAGTTTCCTACTATGTGGCATAGTTCCTACAACATTTTGGACACACTTAAATTTAAAAATAAATACCAATGCAGCATCATTGATTTAAGATGCTTGATAAATATGTTGCAGATTTTTAATTTAAATGCATGTCAGTTCATGGCTCCAGGCTACCTAGAGAAACGGTAGTGAATTCCTTACAGTTGAAGGGTGGAAGAAATAAAAGGTCCAAATTTTCTTTGCCTGCTTCAGATGTGGTTTCAACTATTATCTAACCCTCTCAGATATTCCCAGTAAACCCTCATTTTCTTTCCCAGAAGGAAACCCCTCTTTTATACATTTCAAAATAGCTACAGGAAAGATTTGGAATGTCCCCACCATAGAAAAATGACAAGTATTTGAGATGATGAATATACCAGTTACCCTGATTTGATCACTACACATTGTATGAAGGTATCAAAATATTACATGTATCCCAGAAATACATGTAATCATTATGAATCAATTTTTTAAATTAATAAAAATAAGCAGCAAAATTGACATGACTGATCCTGTTTCTTTGTCTCCAAGGTGTGGTGGTCTCTGGAGTGTGCAGGTTATTTATACAGTTGAGAGACAGAACTCTCCAGGTGACCCACTGAGGTACAGGCAGGAAATATTAAACCTGTCCTCATTTCATCTGAGATATAAGGCACATGGTAGGTCTTACTGCTGCATGAAGCACAGGTTGACACTGCACATGCATTTGGTTCATGAATCAGCTGGGCCCATCGCACTCATGGTGCAGGAGGCCCCCAGAGAAAATGCCGGTGCCCAGGGCCAGGGGCCGTTCACCGGTACTGTCGCTGCATTCGTGTGTTTTCTTTAAGTTTACAGTGTACGCATAGCCTCTTAAAAGGCCTTAAGAGGTTGCATGACCTATTTTTTTCCAAATAAATCCCTGCAAGTCAATTATCAGTTATAGAAGATTCCTAAAAAGAAATCTCAGACAGTAATACTAAAAGTGGTAGTGCAGGCAGGGCCCGTAGATGCTTCACCAGGTAGCACAGGTGCAGCTCGCAGGCCAGAGTCTCTTCTCGCGCATCTGGCAGCCACTCCAAACAGACGGGCATTGTTCTCATTAGTTATTAGAGATGTTAAACATAGAAGAGACTGAGCTTGCTTGACCTGTGACATTTAATGAGAATCTTCATCAGCTCCGTGGTAAGGTTAAACTAAGTGGCAATCTCATCTTCATCAGATCTGAGACGGAATCAACCAAAACATTATTATCACTAATGGACACACAGATTTACACCCGAGATTATTAGCAATGGTAGGGCCCCAAGTGTACACTATGGTGTGAGCTACCATTACCTTAGGATTGTAGGAACCATCACATTTACCACACAGAGCTGTGCTGTGATTGTTAAAAATAAGCATATTGAGCAGGAAGACAAACCTGTACCATTTTCTCAGCAATGTTTATAAAATTTTGTAAATTTTAATGTTAAATATTTGCAAGTACCTTTTGTGGGTTTTTAAAACATATTACTATAGTCCTACGTGCATATTATTTGCAAATATTCCTTTTTCTAATTTTTTTTTATTTCAGCATATTACAGGGGTACAAATGTTTAGGTTACATGTATTCATTTGCAGATATTTCTAAATGCACAATCAAAAGGAACGTATGATTTAAAAAAATGTTAGAGAGACTGTTCTATATCATCGACTGTCAAAACTTCCATATAAACAAGGTGACTTTGTTAAGTATGAAGATTCCTTGCCTAACCTTGAAGAATTCTGGTGCGAATCATCATAAGATCTCACTTTAAGGAATTTTTTTCTTGAAAAAACTTGTGATTGGTCCCTGTCTCTCTGCTCCCATTTAAAACACCTTTGTTTTTAGAGGAATACTAGAGGTGTTCTAATGGCTGTTGCCATTTTTCCCACTGAAAGTTGTAAGAGTGAAAAAGGAATATATTTAAAGTAAGATGAAGAAGAGCATGTTGGCAGGGACCTAGCCGGGGTGACTGGAATGGAAAAAACACAAGCAACACGAACAATGAGGCTTCCCCAAACCCTGCTCTGTGTAGGAACGTCTCACCATTACGAGAGCAGATGGCTCTTTCCCAAGATTCCAGGTGCTCTGTGATTGTATCCCACGGGTAGATAAAAAAACATTTTCAAGTGGTAGAGAACCAGCACACATGTGAACATAGAAAACAATCCAAAGTCGTGTTTAGTTTTGGTCGCTTTCCATTGGAAGAGGCTTTGAAAACCATTCCTTCCTTGCCATGTGTATTAGGAAGGACTTAAGGAACAGGTATCATTTTTAAAGGCAATATTTATTTTTAAAAAGTTAATTGATAGCCATTACTGTGATATCTAAGAGTTCTGCTCCATTTTAGACCCTCTGCTTCTGCCAAAATGCCGATAGCTTTAGACAATTACGTGAAATCATAGAGTTTCCCATTGAAATTGAAAAATAATTTATAGATTTGAAAAGTATATTTATGACAACCAGCCCAAGTAGAAAAAACAAATTTAGAATCAATTGTACAGCTGAAGGAAACAATGCACATTATAAAACATAAGCTGTTATAATTTTAAAAGTTAATATTTATACTAGTCAGCTTTATTGTACAATTATCGTCCCGAATCTGACTTCCCCTAAAAGGTAGTATGAGTTTGGCAAGTAAAGGGGCCTTGGTTTGCATACTTTCATGTTGAATAATAACAATACCAAACCCACAAAATTGTTGTAAAGATAAAAATGAAGCCATGTTATGAAAATATTCTGACATATGTATATTTAAAGCCCTACAGAAACGTTACTGTTACATATACATAAAATGAGAAGATTGGGATACATTATCTGTAATATTTTTAAAATAATTTTGAATGCTGTAGCTCTATTACAGATCTGTTACACAAATCATTTGGCTTGAAGTCAAAAGGCTTGAAGATTGTCACCCAACATACCTTTTGCTAACTATGAACTCTATACAATTAACATTCTTATAGTTCTCATTTCAAAATATCTCCTTCCTAAGTTACAAGTGTATAATTGGTGGTAAACTTTATACATTCTTCGAATGTCTTGAAGTTCTCTGATGCTCCTATTTTTAAAATTATACATTACCGGTTTGCTTTCATAATTGCAGTAAGAAGCCTTATCCCAAGAACTTGAATAGATTAATGGATAATGAAACATATGCTCTTTGATCAAGAATATTGTTTTAACAAGTGACAATTATTTTTCAGAAGAAAGGGTTCTTAAATTTATCATTGCCCAGCTATAGAGATGAGGCTTTAAGAATACTCTGTCATAGCAAACATTTTATTTTTTTGACTGAGCAAATTTTGGATCTGCCAACATTCTATCACACATTTTGTATCCAAATCATATAGAAGTCTGAATCGGCATAATTCACATGTGCGTGCTTCTGAATTCACCTGTTATGCCCCAAAAGTTACATGTACATTGCTCCCAGGGTTACTCTGGAATGTAAGATGTAAAGGTCAGCGCTGACGTCCCACAACAACAGAAACACACAGAGCACGCACAGCACCATCATACAGAAGAGAAAAACTATGAAGATTTTGCTGGCCCCATTGCCAAAGTGTTTTTTTCACTATTTACTAAAAGAGCAAAGAGAATCTCAGATACTACGTCATTTATCTGAAAAGGAGGCTGCTAGCAAGGAGTATTAGAATCTAAATTGTGACTCATGGGTTTTACATTGCTTTCTCTTCTGTTTAAAAAAAAATATCCTTTTGTGATGAGAATCTACTTTTTGTTCACATTGGTACATTTTTAGACAATTCAGTTTATTTAGTACATATTTAAATGATGTATTCATATTAAAGCTTTTTGTCTTGTTTTTTCTAACAGAATTTATCTGGTAAAATATTTGGCTCATGTTTAGAATATTCTATTTATGGTTAAGAAAAGCCTTTTGATGGATTGCAGTAACATCAAATTCATAAATGGTATTAGCATTAGTTCAAAATGAGAATTGCTATTTCAGAGGACAATATCCCACGATGCTCAAATGAGTATGTGTCATTTGAGGTTAAAAAAAAGTGTTGAAAAACGTTCTTCTATCAAAAATGATGCACGTTACAATCAGCTCACTACACACGAGGTAGTGGAGATAAAAGTCAGGATCTTGGCCCCACAGGAGCAGGTGAAAAAGACATCTTTAACTAAAGCATCATTAGGGTTAATAACTTCTCTGTGGACAAATAACTAGAGAATGAAGAAAATCACCAAAAACTGTGAGTTGGATGTAACGGGCCGTCCAGCACACAGCCATAGCACCCTCTGCGCAGACCACGCATCTCCTGTCTCCATCTCCAACATGCGCCCTTGGCTGGGTGTTGCTAAAGCTGTCAGATGGAAGTGCATTAGCTCTCACATGATTAGTGATAACTTCCATTAATGAAGTTTAATTTTTAAAACAAATTGAAAACATCAAGGAGCCAAATTGCTAGACTAAAATAAAACATTGTTCCTGGGTCTGAGACTTAACATTTTTTTCCTCACCCAAATTATTCTGTGTTTATTTTCTCTAAACCCAGAGCACCACCACTCTGCATACTTGTTTCAGCTCTTTCTCTGTCACGAAGACCGAAATATGATGCACATCACTGGCTCCTGCCGCAGCCCGATTGCTCTAAGGCAGATGCTGAGACCAGCCTTCAGGAAGCTGGCATTCTGGTACCCATTTTCCCCATACTCTTTCCCAGATAATCTCGTTTCTCTGTGCACTTTCGTGCCCCAACAATCCACACCTAAGCACATCAGCTCAAAACCACACTATAAACCACCCAAGGGCTTCTCTTGTGGCACATTTGTAGCAGGTGTGTGACATTCGCCTCTCCCAGCCTCCAGTGTTAAAATCTCCGTTTACTGTGATACCCAGGCACCACTCTGATGCATCATCATTTTACATCTTTGCTCATCCAGAGGTCTCCAAACCAGCTGTACTATTTGAACCACAACACGTTTTACAGCTAAAAAATATTCACAATTTTTATCCTCTGTTTCCTTCATGGTTTCAACTGTGCTTTTTTTCTCCAACATCAACTTCTTTCTTCTCTATTTATAATCAAATCAACCAGGCACTTGGATGACACTCCTACAACTTTTATCACTTTTTTCTGCCCAGGATGTGAATCACAGCAAAAGTTTCTGGATACCATCCCAATACTTAAATTATTAATGCCACCACAAGCAAGCCTTTAACGTCTTTGTCTTTTTCTCCTGAAGACATTTTCAGAAGTGAATAAAAATTCCTCCAACTCCTTTTTTGAATGACTCTAACCATTGAGTTTCTTGGTGGTAGCGTTGTTTTACTTTCAGGTGTTTAGACATATGGGATAAATAAGTACAGGTGTCTTGATGCCATTATCGTGCCTATTTTATTGATGGAGCCAGGAATTCATCTATCCAGAGTCCCAGAAGCAATTGCAAGAAAACGATAAAAATCCAGGCTCCTTTTCTCCCAGACAGCCTTGCAGGGCATGCTCTGTTTGTTTCCACAAAAGGTACACACTTTATGCCATGAATAACATATAAAAGTCTAGATTCTGGTGCCAGCAGTTGGCAGGCACAATATTCCATGGTTCCTCTGTCTTGCTCTGTTGGACTATACTGTATTCCAGACCTTTTAGAAGTCTCTGGCCAGAAGCAGATGCCACTTTCTAGAGACACGTATGTCTCCATACTCCAGAAGACACATGCCTGGCTCTTCTAAACCTCCCCAGCCACATGCCAAGACAGGCCTGCCGACACATAGCTCAGCAGCAGTCGAGGACAGAGATACTGTCCCCTCACCTGGCAGGTGGCCCCATCCTCCAGGAGAATTCTCCTGGCATGGTTCAAAACATTCTTTTTTCTTTCCCCTAAAGCCAGGAGCGGGAAAGGCACTCCTAAGCAATCTCATGTATTTATTTTTAATTGATAAGTAAAACATCATATATATTTATCATAGACAGCATGCTGTTTTGAAATATGTATGCATTGCGAAATGGCTAAATAGAGCTAATTAACATATGTGTTACATCACATAGTTATTGTTTTTGTGGTGAGAGCAGGTAAAATCTATTCTCTTGGCAATTTTCAAGAATACAATACATTGTTACTAACTATGGTCAGCATGCTGCACAATAGGTCTCTTGAACTTGTTCCTCCTACCTAACCAAAATTTTGTACCTTTTGACCGCAGCATCTGCCCCACCCCAGCCCCAGCCCCTTGTAACTGCCATTTTGCTCTCTGATTCTATGAGCTCGACTTGTGCACACTCTTGAGACTTGGTTTCCTTTCCTTGCCTCAAGTTCTCTGCCCACGTAGAGTGCACAGAGGTGGATTAGCAAAACCTCTGGCTGCCTCTGAATGCATTTTAAGGAGTAGCTGGTCCTGTTATTTTTAGCTCTCTTAAAGACATGGGACTGAAAACTACCTTTAAGGTCTCCACTTGGGATTCTAGACATTAATTGCAGAGAAAGAGGGAACACCACCCTCAACATCTTGTTAAACATAAAGAGGTCTCCTACAAAACTGCTGATTCCCACCATAATACCAGTTTTAGTAAAGAGGTACTGTCAAACATTTCCTGAGACCTCACCTATCTTTGTGTTAGTTTACATCATTGCAATACAGAAAAAGAAGAAAATGTAGATGATATTTAGTCAACATCCTTATTTTAGAGGTGATGGAAATAAGACTCACAAAGGAGAAGTAATTTGCCAAAACTATTTAGTGGCAGAAATGGGAGTAAAACACACATGTGAACCCCCAACCCCCAGGTCAGTACTCGTCCTATCACATAGAATGAGGTGCTCTTGTACCCACATATATCAGGACCACATTCTTGTAAATATGGGGAAGGAATGTTTTGTTGGATTCTAAAAAAACGTATTAAGTTCTGGTAGGTATGTCTTTCTAGCTGTCTTGGAAACTGTCACTTCTCATTTAGGAAAAAAGGTATGACGTTTTAATGTTAGCAATAAACACAATGTAACTCACACTGCATTCCTCATGATGTCTGTTTGTTTCGATGTTTGAAAAAGAAGAGAGAAAATATCCCCTTTGATTAAATGTGTTTGCATGTATGAATACAAGATTTGTATATGTTCAAATATGTGCTTGGTATTTTCTTTAGATGTATCCATGGAAAGATCAGTATAGCTTCTGATAATCAAGTAACATGAAATTATTTTTCTTTTTACTTTTTAAAAAATTAGGCTTATGCAATTTTCCTTTTGAGAGTTAATCACTGTTAAAAATTTATTTTAAACAAGATTTTTGTTTAAACAAGAAAAAAAGTATACCTTTTTTGTAAGTTATATATCAATCTGTTTTTACCACAAGGTGTTGTAGAACAGTTGACTATATTTAGAAAAAACATAAATCCAATATTGCTACTTCTTTTCAGGTATAAATATGGCAAGCAGATTGACGGCTTGTGTTGACAACTGATTATGCCAAATCTGATACTTAGCACTCAGAGCAGGGGCATCAGATGAGAGCAAAGGGGAATTTATGGGCCATGTTGCTTTCTCTCCATGAGAGTCCCCCTTGAAAATAATCCGTGGGATATAACCTGTGGATCCAAATGGTCTGCCCTTTCTACAGAGTTCTGTTGATCATCCAAGCATTAGGAACCAGGTGATGATGCTGAATATGATTTAAATCTTTAGACTAAAGATGGAAAGGATGTCATCAGAAATACGGTGTGCAAGACATTTGAAAAATAGACACCTGATGACCACTCATGCAAGTGGAAATAGTTAAATATAAAAAGAACTTCAAATATCCTCACTTTAGTTTAAAGAGGAATTGTAACAGATGGTTTTTAAAATGTCCCAATGGATGGGAAATGCAAAATCCTTTCTACTTGGCAAAAGCTGATTTTGCAACAGTTCTTTAAGGAAGAATCTTGGATTTTAACAGTCTATGTACTGGTAGGTCATCTATCACTATGAGGTCAGCAAAAGGCTTCTGGTACTTTAAAATATTGGCTTAATTTGGAAGGAGGTTTAAGTATGCGTTTTCTCTAAGGGGTATTGTAGGTTTTGCCCGTAGAGCCGACACTCAATTATATTCACCAATGGAAATGGGGCTAAAAGGGAGAAGTGTAATATTCAGTACTTTATTAAAATCAATATTTTATATTAAGAATAATATTTTTCAAATTAAAATAGGGCTCTTAAGCATATTTATTCATCTACCAAGTAATCATTGAACGGCTTCACTAGGCCAGGCACTGTCTGATGAGGGTGGCAGGTGAAGATGACTACGATGTGGTCACCTGCCCTCAAGGAGCTTGGAATTTATTCTAACTTTTAAATTCTATCAACCCTGTTGTTCATGGCAAAAACCTGATAGTTACTCTTGATTTTTTTTTATCTCCCTCCCTTCCTGTATCTAATTCAGGTAATTACCAACTAGAATTTTAAAATACTCTATTACCTATCCATTTTTTTTTTCACTTCCACAGCTACAGAAACAGAGTGAGTGATATCACTGCCGTGGTGGAGTCCAGGTGTCACAAAACTCAGAGGAGAGCACAAACGTAGAGCACTGCTAGTTCCTCCTTACCTGTGGAAGAAAAGTCCCAGGACTTTTCGTGGATACCTGAAACCTCAGATAGTACTGAATCTTATATATACATATACATATATATGCACATGCACACACATATATATATTATAAATTAGACACAGTAAGAGATTAACAACAATAATTAGTGATAAAATAGAAAAATTATAGCAATGTATTATAATAAAAGTTGTGTGAATATGCTCTCTCTCTCTCTCTCTCTCTCTCTCTCTCTCTCTCTCTCTCTCTCAACATATACTACTATACTTATTTATTTTCTGACCATGGTTGAGCGGTTGAGTGAGGGTAACTGAAACCATGGAAAATGAAATTGAATCCCGAGAATTTCATCAGTTAAGGGAAGGAGAGTTAGGGCTGGTATCTGGGGAGAATCAGGTAGATTCCAGGGCAGGTTATTTAGGAGTAGACTAGCTTCAGCGTAGTTCCAGGCAGAAAGTAAATCAAGAGAGAGAAACTGCAAGCGTAAGAGGCGGGGCAGGTGAGTACCTCACTGATTTCCTAGAGAAGAAAGGGGGAGATGAGGTCCAGAAGAAAGACTCACACGGTTGTCTGTGAGTGTCTATCTTGAGAGCAGGTAGCTGACTGAGGGAGCTTGTGCCACCTGGTTTTGGAGGAAAGAAGAGGCTGGGAACTCTGTCCTCAGAGAGGGAAAGCTGATTGGGCGCAGGAGACAGGTAGGAGGAATAAAGGTGCGTAACGGTGACTCCGGGGAGATGAGAAAGGTGGCCGCATTTAACATGCTGTAGAGGAGAAGCCCTGAGAGTTGGTCTCATGTTGGAGAACAAAATATGAAATAAGTTCACTCCTGTGAAGATAACCTGTGATGCCCACGAGGCTCTACTCGGATGGAAATTCTGAATTCCTTTCTTATTGTCAGCAGCCTTCAACATTGTCGGGGGAGGGGGCTGCAAAAAAAATATTGTCACCTCCTCCTGCTTTCTTGAAATACTTCTTCTTCCACAAAACAATGTTTTCTTACTTAATTGCCCTCTTAGTATGTCACTACCCCGCACAACCTCTGAAATGTTAAAGTTGCTTAGCGCTTGGCCCTTGGATGCTTTCTAAATCTACTCTTGTCTTGTGAGAATCCCTCCACTCCAAAGGCTCCCATTCCCCTACATGTGTATCTCCTTGGGAACCCTGGGCCCATTCATCCACTGGACTGCTTGCTATCTCCCTTTGCAAATGTCTCACAGGTATCTCAAATAAAATACATTCGATATTTTTCTCAATATCTGATTCTCCCCCAGTCTTCCATATCTCAGTAAATTTTACTTCTATCAACCCAGTTGCTCATGGTGCAAACCTCACAGCTAACTCTTAATTTTTTAATCTCCTTCCCTCCCTATATCTAATTCAGGTAAATATCAACTATAATTGTAAAATGCACTATTTCCCATCCTTTTTTTTTTTTTCATTTTCACAGGTATCACCCCACTCTACGAGGAATTCTGTGGAAGCTACAGTTCAAGCCATAGCTTTCTGAATGGCCTTCCCAACCTGCCTTGCTCTGATTTTCATTGCTCCTGTGCTGGGTGGGAGAACAGTCATCGCTGCCTTCCCATCACGGCATGTAAAATCCCAAAGCCTTAACGTGGCCTGCAGCATCCGGGTGTCTCCCTGCACCACCTTCCGGGGCTCATCTCACAAAAACAGCCACCTCCCTCACCGTTCTTTGGCCACACTGGTCTTTGACGTTCTGCAAAGGTACCATATAATTTGCCACTTCAGAACCTCATACTTCTGATCCTTCTTTCTGGAACACTCTTCCCTCCACTTGGGCTCATATCTGTGTATGCTGCAGTTCTCAGCTTAAGTTTCCCTCCCAATGTGCATCTTTTCTCATATAAATTATAAACATTAAATTTTTCCTTTATGCTTTCTCTTGCTATCTCTGATTCACGTGATTACGTGTGTCTCCCCCACTAGACTGTCAGGAATGTATATGTTTTGCTCACCACGGTAGCTCCGGTCCCCCACGTACTTCTTGGCACATGGTGGATGGCCAGGAATATTTTAACGGAGGAAGAAAAGAAGGAAAGGAGGGAGGGAGAGAGAGGAGGAAAAAGAAGAGAAGGGAAGAAAAAAATCCATAAATAGGTTGAGAAAGATCCTAAGTTTGGCTTCAAACAACTCATTAGAGAAAAACAAAAAACAGAGCATGTTCCAAGATGAGGGTCTGGGAAGTGAAGCCCTAAATGAATCAAAGCAGGAGGGATGTCAACGTAAGTGAAAGGAAAGATGACGGGGTGTACAAGGATGAGAACTGCTTAACAATTTCCCGCATAGGTTAAAGGTCCTGCAGTATTCATTAGAACTGATTATTCCATGGTCTTCCAGAATATCAGGGGAGCATGGGATAAATTAAGCATAAACAAGCGTGTTGGACTAAAATAAAATAATTTGCATTATTTTATTTCTCCTTATTTATATGAAGCTAGAAACTGTGATTATTTTTATGTTTTACTGCGGAGATATTACTAAGTCACCACCAGTTTTAATTATAGAGACAGAACGTGTATGTACACGACAGGTGAAGTGTGTGGCCCAGGAAAGGGTGTTCGAATTTATTTGATTAGGACCTTTCAGATGCTTTGAGTTATCTGAACCAGGGCTAAACCTCCTTCCAGACTGATAGTAAATCCTGAAATCCATGCCAAACCCAGATAGCATTACCTCCTGGGATGATGCTCCGAGCTCACCAGCCTTCTGATCTGACAGGTCTTTGTAGATGGAATTCCAAAGACTCCTGATCAGAATACAGGAGGAAGACAGGAAAAAACAAGTGAGTGTGGGCAGGGCCAATTAAAAGCTTAAATATACTTAATTTCTGCTTCGCCATGAAAACAATTGAAAAACAAGATTTGACACTGTGAGCAGAGAGTTGGCTGTACTTAGCCTAAGGTTTATATTTCCCAAAAGACAAAATGTGGGATTTTTCACTCTATCTTTCTGTTCTTTCCATCTCATGGACTGTGTCGTCTGACATGATGTTATTCCTCATTGACTCACGGAAGGGAGAGCTTCCACTCAGAGTGACAGCTGTAAAGTATATGCTGTCACACTCCAAGTCTAATGTCATCTTAGCATTTAGCTGTTATTAATACAGTCACAGCTATTTTTCCCTCCCATTTAAAGGACGTGGGAGAATATGGCAAAGGCTGACATTTAAGGTGGATGTGTTACCCAAAATAAAATTTGGTTCTCCCAGAGTCAAATTATTAGACCAGGTTGGTCAGGGCCATTTCTGTTACTGCTATCGAGGGTAATGGTGAGGTGGGATTGGGCAACTTCTCATGAAATTTATTCCCAGATTTGGAAGTTTTCAGGAAGGAGACTCCTGTCATTTTAAATAGGAATTAACTTCAAGTCAAAAATAAAAAGCAGAGAAAATGCAGACTTTGACTCTGGAGTCGAGCTTATCTCCGCATTTAAACTCTCTGGCACACGACCATCTCCGCCCACTGGCACGTCACTGCCCGTGATTCTCTGCACTTTTATCTTAGAACATATATAAAAAGCCAATTCCTTAAAAAGTAGCAAATACAGTATTTATTATTTCTTTAATTTCATGCTGGTTATCCATGCTGGTTATAAATAAAACAATGTTTTATTATTAAAACCAATAAATAATTTTAAATAAAACTATTCTCAAAAACAGAAATATAGAATTAATGCACAGAAGGATGGGATAACTTAGGGATGATGTTGCCTAAGTGTGTGCGTGTGTGTGTGAGAGAGAGAGAGAGAGAGAGAGAAGGAGAGATCACACAGACTCTCATAACTGATCTCTACACTATACTCAGAGATTACTTTTGGGATAGGTAGTAATGACATAGAGTAAGATTATTTCCTAGAATAGCTTTTTCTTATTTTTAAAAATACTTTTTTCCCAAAATAAATCATTCTGGGAAAAGTACTTTTCTCATTAAAAGTTTTTATTCACTTATTCATTTATTAATTTATTTAGTCCAACATTTGAATTTTTACCGTGTTACAGAAAATTTGCTAAGTTCTAAGGATAAAAAGATGACTAAGCCATCCTGCAATCTCAGTACCAGCCGGGGGACAGAGAGATGAGCTCCAGCGAGGTCAGCCAGCAGGAAGTGTGACTGCCCCAGGGGGCAGCGTCTCATGACATCTGTGGGGCTGAGGAAGGATTCACAGAAAAAGGACTTTGAGTTAGTTCTTGAACAATGGATAGAAGTTTTCCAGGGAGACGAGAAGAGGCATGTGTTCCATGCTGAAGACCCAGCATCTGGAAAAACATCAGTAGAGGAAAGCATGGTGCTTCAGACAGCCACGATTCCAGCCAAAGCAGCCGTGGGAAGAGGGGGAGACAAAAAGGCGGAAGGACCCTTACCCCAGGCTGACGCAAGGACTTGGTACTGTGAGATCAGAGAATGAATTTTTCAAATTTATTATTAAGAAAATAAATTTAAGAGCAACAGAAAATTGAAATTGGTGTGGAAAAAAGATAGGCTTCAGAGAGAAGTAAGATTGAAAGTGAGAAATAAAGGAAACTGACTTCTGATTAAAAATCAAAATACTCCACTCTCCCCAATCCTGATAAAAAGGGAGAAAAAAAGATAAAACTTAAATAAATGTATAGCAGTGCCGGAAATCTTGCAGTGATTCTAATCAGAGTATTAGGATAGCATTTAATTTCTGAGGCTATAAAGTGTTACTTGTATGGTTAAATATCTAAGATCCACTCACCTCTTTTCTCTGATAGTATATCCCTGATTTGTTTGTGGAGCTGCGTGACTATCTCCAACCAAGATATTTACTTTTCCATTCTCTCGTACAACTGAGGCTGACCATGGAGATGTATGCAAATAAGTATTTCAAGGTATTTCTGGAAAAAACCCTGTCCTCCTCATTAAAGAAACACTCATATCTTTGGGCCCTTCCTCCCATATGGAATGTGGATGTGATGTTGGACATGCAGCAGCCATTTTGCAGCCATACGTAAAGGCCAAGATAATCAAAGAGATTTTTGATCTAATATCATTGAGCTATTATTCAACTGTTGCCAGAAGACATTAACCTTTGAGAAAAATAAGACCATATTTCACTAAAACCCTCTAAGTTGAATTTCCTCTTACCTGAAGACAAGACATCCCTAACTGAGATATAAAGTGAATGAGAACAGAGTGAATATTCAAAAGGCATTAGAAATGTAGCCCCATAAATAAAATAAGGAGGATTGCCATAGTGAGCTAACCACAATTACCATGAGAAACAAGACATTTCATGCCCACAGTTTTAGCTATCAGTCAAACCATCACTTGAGGAAGTAGGAATATAATTAAGCTTTGTGCTTAAAGCTAAAAAAAGAGAAGGTGTTGGTTGGTAACCAGGAAACAAAAGAAGAGCCCCAACATGAGGGAAGATGTAATAAAGTTGAAGAGAAGAGGTGGTGGGAAGAAAGGAGAAAAATGTATTCAGCAAGAGAAAATATAACACACAGCGTCAGGAATTGTAATTAACGAATCACATTAAAGTCCTCTAACAAAAGATGAGAACTTTCAAATTGATAAATGCACATACATGCCTACATCCACAAACAAAACTGAAATTGTGGCAGACACTGTTAACATTCACTCTCTCTTTTTCCTTAGCAACAAATTTGATTCTGTTCGGAGTGGCAACATGCTCACCCAGGAAGGTAGAAGTTCCAGCTTTCCCAGATCCTGAAAGTAGTCAGATTTCTGGGAAAGCTGTGAGCTTTGGAGGCAATCACCGCCTCTGCTTCCTGGAAGATTTTTCTCTTTTTACTTCCCAAAATATAATTGTGACATTGGAAGTAGCCACCCTGTGGCCATGACGCAGCCAGTGCCAGCTCACAAGCTGGAGACTGAGGGTGCAATCCGAGGGGGGCAGATAGGAGGAGCCAGGCATTGGTCCAGCCCTGGACTGCAAGCCCCTGGACATCTTAGGTCAGACACATAAACCTTCATTTGGTTAAGTTATTTGTGTTAGTCAGGGTCTAATCGGAAAAATAGAATTCATATTAACAAAGGGAATGTAATAGAAAAAAAAGGAAATCAGAAGCATAAAGATGACAAGACAGTGCAGAAACTAGCCACGGCAGGATGTTCCCATCCTGAAGGCTACAGAGAGAAGGGAAGAGTTCACCTGTGTTGCTGGGCCTCCAGGAGCAGCGAGAGCAAGGAGGGCCTCTGCACAGGGAGCTGGAGCTACCGAGGACTCCCAGCCCATGCTGGAATTGCCGCCAGAGACAGAGAGATGGGGAAAATCACCCCCTCACCCTCCAGTCCGCCTGCAGTGTTCTCGTTGCACGAAACCAGCCACAAGCAGCCCAGAAGGGCAGGCAGGAGAGAGTTCCCCACGCGCACAAAACAGAGCAGGCATGAGAGGTGCATTTACCAAAGAGGTGCAGCACCTCCATGCTCGCCACAACATACTCTGAAATATACATACACATAAAATGTTAGAAATAGTTATATTTGTAATTTACAGTGCAAAACTGTAACAAACGTTTCTCCAAAATCAACACAGCAACTAGAAAAAGGTAAGGCCAAACATAAAAGCTTGAATAACTTGCTTTGTCTTAATAAATACATCCACAAAAAAACTGTACACACTAAACCGAATATCCATAGATTTCAATTATTCATGAACTGTGTAAGCAAATTAAACATTAGGCCATGAACACATTATTAATTCCAAACAGTAGAAATAAAATCAGTCACATTCAAAGGTTATATTCTGTGATCTCCATGTAGAGTAGACAGAAAAGAAACTTGACAACATCTTTTGAAATAATTCTTGGTTTAAAATAAAATCCAAGGGAAAATCACAGTCTATTTAGGGTTAAATAAAAATGACAGAGTTTCTATTATGCACTCATAGAAGAGAACATTTATAACTTCAATTTCATGTACCAGAAAATGGGAAATACTAAAAATAAAATTACTGATCATTCACTCCTCAATTTATTTCATAGAAAGAACCAAAAATAATCAGTTATAAATAAGGACAGAGTCAAAAATATTACAATATAAATTAAAAATATTTTTAAAAAACAGTAGTATTGATCAAAAACTGGTCTTTCAAACACCAATAAAATAAATGCTAATTCTGTTTAGAGAAAGTGAGAGAATATATGAATAAGCATTACAATGGTTAAAAAAAAAAAAACAGAACCAAAGATGTAAAAATATTTTTAAAAGGAAAAAATAAGCTTTTATTATAAAATAAAAAATCAAATCAATGTTTCTGTAGAAGAGGATATATCACAAAAAACCTCAAGTTGGAAAACTTGAATAGATCAATTCTCACAATATAAAATGAAAACATAACTTTTAATTTCTATAAAGTTTCCTTGAAAATTTGATAAATTCACATTTTTTTCTCCTAGTAAGTTCTACCAAACCTTTAAAGAAGAAATATTTCCTGTATTATTCAAATTATTAATACCATATTGACTTAGTCTACCTGGGCTGCCATAACACAATACCATAGCCTGGGTGGCTCAAACAACAGAATTTATTTCCCAGTTTTAGAAGCTGGTGAGCCCAAGATCAGAGTTCTGGCCCATTTGGTCTCTGGTGAGGGGTCTCGTCCTGGCTTGTAGATGGCCCCTTCCTTACTGCGTCCTCTCGTGGCCTCTCCTCAGCGCTTACAGAGAGAGGAAGAAGATGCTCTTTGGTGTCTCTTCTTATAAGGGCACTAGCCCTGTCGGATCAGAGCCCACCCTTGTGACCTGGTTCAACCTAATCGTGGGGTGGGGGCTGGGGAGTAGACAAACATCAGTCCATAGGACGGCAACTTTTTCAATTCATTCTATACGATATCTAACATGGAAACTCAGATGCAAAAATTACTCGATTAAATATTAGCAAATTAACTACAGTATTATGATAAAAGATTAATGCAAGTGGATTTATCCCAGGAATAAAAGGATTCTTCAATATTAAGAAATGTACATGCTAGACTGTGGTAAAACTATGCTTCATGTTTTCCCCAAATGGAAAGTTTCTTAATATAGCTTCTTTACATAGCAACAGATATCAGTTTGTAGATAACTGAGGGAAACAAAGGCTTTCCTCAACTACGGCACACCACGTTGCCACTGAGTCTGCACAGCTGTTTGAGGGGAGCGTCTTTGGTACTTCTCACTTCACTATGGGCTTTCGTCCTTTCAGTCAAGACATTTCCTTTCTGCTGACATTACTTGTGAGTAAATGCTTTATTCTGTTATCAGCACTTGGGGGTTATTGTTCCCCTTAAATGCTTCAATTGCACTTATTGCATATAAGTGATAAATTTAGCAGGTTGGCATAGTAGCTATAAAGCAAGTTGTAATTTCTAATAAAACAAGGTGAAGAGAAAGGCCACTTAATTGCAGATTTAATTACTTAGGAACAACTCAATTTACATGGAATTTAATTAGGATATCAGAATTAAAATGGAATATAACATGATATAGAAAATGTCATTCTCAAGGTGATTGGAATTTTCTCTCTACGCAAAGTATGTTTTTTCTATTAAAGATAAAGAATATTCATTTATTCTTCACCCCTGCAGGCAAGCCCCTGATCCAGGCATTAGCCTTCTTCAGCCTGGGTTACTTTAGCAACTTCCATCTGACAACTCTCACATTTTGGTACAAAACATACCACTCACTCTCACGTTTTTTGTCACTGCTAAGAGCTGCCTGTTTATTTTTCTCTCTCGAACATATCATTCAACTTTAAAACCAATAACATTTTTCAATGACAAATCTTATCTAAATCTATGTAGTGTTTTTTTCACATCAACATTATTTTCCTAAAAAGTGAGCAATAACTTTAACCTACTAATAAAAATTTTAGTTTTCCTTCCCTTTTCTCCATTTCATCCAATGGTTTGGGGAAACAAGAGAAATAGAATGGAAAAAAAATATATATATATCAATTAGTTTTTCCTACAAGTTGCACAAGGATTTTGTATTTTTATTTGCGAAATTCAAAAGAAAAAAAGCAACTTATAGTTAAACTGACTCCTGAACAAATAAGGGGAAAAGGCTTGATAAAGTTAACATTGCAATCATAGCATACAATGAAGAAAAAGGAAGTATCATGTTAGATGAATATATTAAATATAAATGTGCAAATTTATTTGAACAAAGGAAAATTTGGAGGGCAACAGTAATAAATATTGGATGGATAGAGGATTGGTTCTAGTGCTCAACTGTGTTCCTCTCCATTTCTCATAAGTAATTGGGCAGATATATCAGATCCATCCATCCCACTATCTCACTGCCACAGGGAAAGGTCAGGGAAGAGAACTGACATTTCTATACAGTTGCTGTATGCTAACTGTGAGTTAGATCATTCATTCCTTTTAAGTGTCTTCTGAGGTAAACAGAATTATCTTCATTTTACACATGAGGAAACTGGAATTTGTTGAGGTTGGTAATTTTCCCAAGCTCATACCTGATACAGCCAAAATTTTAATTAAGATCTTCCTCTGTGGCCTGCCTATTCCCCAATAGGAACCCAGGAATTAATAGTTAAACGTTGAAAAAAAGGATTCCATTTCCAAGTAAATTTTGGGAATTCTTGAATGAACAAAGTTGTGAAGTTCCATCCATCTGGAGTAGTGTGCGGATGCACGTTGAGTCCGCAGACAGTGGCTGACGTCTGTGGCCTTCCTCACGCATGCAAAACATGGAGATTTTTCATCCCCAAACACCTACCAGGCTGAGTTTTTTATAGAATATATACTTTTCAAGACACTGAACTCTATCAAGCTATAAGTCTCTGCCAAACTGTAAGTGACGGTGCTGACTTCCTTGCTATAGCAAACTCTAAATATACAACTTTGCTCATTTTCATTTGGTTGGTCTTTATTTCCACACCTATATCTAAAATCCTACTGTATATTTCTAAACTACTCTCCTGGAAATTTGCACCAATTTATGTAAGCATCAAAGTTCTTGAGATTTATGTTTCCCCACAGCCTCACTAAATACTAGAATATGTTGATCTTTTTAATCTTGCCAATCTGTTCATAGGCAATGGCTCATGCTTTTATGTGAATTTATTCGATTTCATAGAAGTTAAACAACTTATCACATGTTTATGGGCCACTTGTATTTCCTTCTTTGTAAATCACCTATTTTTATATTTGGCCTATTTTATTGAAAGACAAGACCCTTAGTTCATGTTCCAACTCTATAATTACGATCTATAATTTCTATTGGATTCTTACCTATAATTATCTATTGGATGACCCAGAAGAAATTCTGCTGAGAATGTTGTTTTTGAAGAGCTGTACATACAGCAGGGAATTCCCATCGAGAAAATGCCTAATGCTAAACCTAGGAGGTGAAAACCACATTCATAGAGATGTGAGTTGCAATCCCAGGGAGAATGTGAATGCCACATCTGGATGAGTCCAATGTGTATTTTGGAATTGTAAGCAAAGTAAAAGGAAATCAGAGTCAAGGACACTGTATGGAGCAATGCAAGAAAGAATTAATCAGAATTGGCTGGGATGTGGCCGATTGTTCATCAATGATTTGAACAATGTCTAGGTCTTGCTTCTTGTATTCATGGGTTGAAAGACATCATTGCAAATTGAGTCTGATGCTCATATGAGCTCTAGCATGAGTATCGATATAGAATCGTGTACTGAGGGAGCTTCAACTCAGGAAATTATGGAGAGTATTTAAGGGGATTTCACCTTAAATCATACACTATAGAACAAGATGCATCTTAGTTGTTTGTAAAATTATGACATTTTGACATTGGTTCTAATTTCACTTTATAGTTTCAAGTGATTAAAAAAATTCTCTTTTTCCAGATTCTGCAGATTTTTTGTGATCTAGACCATCCTGACCTCCGTCATCGGCACTGGGATCATCTGCTCCGGGTGTGCTTCAGAACCTGTTAGGAATGGTGTCAGCTTGCCTACTGGGTTTTGCAGTCACCCTTTCTGAAGTTTCTGCCAAGATCAACATCTTCTCTTCTCTGCTGTGTAGCGATGATGCACATTCCATGTGCTGGGGCTGGGACAGGGATTCCCTGTTGGGAGGCTGCCATGTCCCCTCCTCGTTCCCTCCCAGTCTGCCACAGTTCTGGTAGCAGTCCTATGCAATCCTTCAAGATTCAACCGGATGTGAGAGCGATCTGTCTGCGACATCTGTCACCCCGTTGATCACCAGGGTTGATTCGGCTGATCTGGCTGGCTAGGCGAGTGTCCCCTTCCTCCCTCACCGCTCCATGTGTGTCCCTCCTGAAGCTGTGCACTCGGTCGAAGAGGATGACCTTCCCCTCTAGAAGAGGACGGGCCTTCGGTCAAGGGTATACGCGTAGCTGCGCTCCCCTGCTAGAACCTCCAAACAAGCTCTCAAGATTCAACCAAGCAGGCCATTCCAGGACATAGTCCTGAATGCAAGATGCCCCGGATGGGACTGTTTTCTGAAGGCACAAAAGTCAGAGAATAGCAGTCCTTAATCTTATGGATTTCCCCTAGCCGTATCACGAAAGCAAGTTGAAACAATGCTTTGATACATTCACATGTCTTCCCACACTGCTAGGATGACCCACTGGTCAAAACTTTGTGAAGGCTGTATCAGCTCTGAAAGCTTCAGGGGAGGATATCCCTGGGCACTGCAGGAGTCATCATGCCTAAGAACAGGACGAGCCTTTTCCTTCAGTCCCTCAGGCGTGATGTTCACACCACAACCAGCCCCTCCTCGAAAATATGGAGGGCTGTGTGTGGAGGCCTCTGGCCAGTCAAGTTCTTATTTCTTCTTAGACTTTGGAGACTTCCGGCATTCATCTCTGAGGAACAAAAGGGCATAGCTCATGCCCTTACTTCTGGGTGGATTCTGTGCCCTACTGTTTTTGATGTTGTTGCTGATTTGTTAACAGGTAAAAGTAAACTATCCTTAAGAGACTCTGAGTTTTAATATCAGGCACTCCTGAACCTGGACCTACTTTCGTGTCTACCATGTTGACATGGGATTAGAGAGACTAGCAAACAAGTTTAAACCACAAACACACAATGTCAGCTCATGTGACTTTGAGCTTATTTAAGAGAATAATTCCTCTTTTCCTGGTTTTCCTCCCCTTCTCCCCTTGGAGAAGACTCTCAGGCCCTTTCAACACCACATTTTTATATAAGTTCTGGAGATACTCAAGGTCTTTTTCTATAGAGCTAGAACCCTTTTCACAAATAGAAACTTAGAGTGAAACTGCTGCCTAAAAGAAGCAAATAGACCAGTCAACCTGGCTTATTTAAGTGTATAAAATCCCACCTAAATGGGAAGCAGGGAAAGGAATAGATACCAGAAGAAAAGAAAAACCACAACTGTAAAAAAAAAAAAAAGGAAAGTGACATTTGTTGTGCATCTGTGTGTCACAGATTTAAACTGATTAGCTAATACCCTGTCAAGAAGGGAAATTTAACAAATCAGTGAATTATGAGTAGAATTAATTAAACTGGCATCATAATTAAGGCACAGTATGTTACAGAAGCTTATGAAAGCGTGAGTTACACAGCAGACCTATCAGTGGGATTCTGACTCATTTGTTTGCTTGTTGTTCTTTCTGGACATAGGAGCTACTTGCTGTACCATATCAAAAAGGTAGATCATTCAGCTAAGGCTAATGAGAAGTTAACTGTCATATTCATTAAGACGTAACTAGATTAATTGGCCAATAAATCACTTTCA
>RJWJ010024738.1:0-18799 GCA_004363605.1 Indri indri | reverse complement strand
CTCTTACTATGCCTATTTTATAAATTAAACTTTATCATAGGTACATGTGTGTATGTATGTGTGTGTATACATACATATATGAAAAAACATAGTATAGTTCGGTACTATTTGAGGTTTCAGGTGAACACTGGAATATAACCCCCATGGATAAGGAGGGACTAACATATAGCTATAAACTTCCCTCTTTTCAATGTGTCCCATGAGTTTTGATATATTGTGTTTTTATTTTCATTTGTCTTTAAGTATTTTCTAATTTCCCTTGTGATTTCATCTTTGATCCATTGGTTTCTTAAAAGCGTATTTTTTTTTTTAGATAGAGTCTCACTCTGTCACCCCAGCTAGAGTGCAGTGGCATCATCACAGCTCACTGCAACCTCAAACTCCTAGATTCAAGTGATTCTCCTGCCTCAGCCTCCCGAGTAGCTGGGACTACAGGTGCATGCTGCCATGCCTGGCTAATTTTTTCCTTTTTTTTTTTTTTTTTTTTGTGAAGATGGAGTCTCACTCTTGCTCAGGATGGTCTCAAACTCCTGGCCTCAAGCAATACTCCCACCTTGGCTTCCCAGAGTGCTACGAATATAGGCATGAGTCACTGTACCCAGCCAAAAGTGTATTACTTAATTTCAACAAATTTGTGAATTTTCTAGGTTTGTTTTGTTATGTATTTCTAACTTTTATCCCTTGTGGTCAAAGACAATAGTTTGCAGGATATCTTACTCTTTAAATCTATTGAGACTTAATTCATGGCCTAACATATGGAAAATGTCCCATGTGCACTTGAGAAGAATATGTATGCTGTCATTTGGAGATAGAGTGTTCTGGATATTTCTGTTACATCTAGTTGGTATATTGTGTCCTCTATTTCCTTACTTATTTTCTGCCCAATTGTTCTATTCATTATTGAGAGTGGGATATTGAAATCTCTAATTATTATTGTAGAACTGTCTATTCCTTCTTTCACTTATCTCCGTTTTTGCTTTATATATTTTGACAGTCTGTTGTTGGGTGTGCAAATGTTTATAATTGTTATATCTTCTTGTCTTAGTGAACCTTTTATTAATATATAATGTCCTTTGTCCCTTGTAATCTTTTTTGATTTGAAGTCTATTTTGTCTGATATTAGTATAGCCATCTCTGCTCTCTTTTGGTTACTATTTGTATGAAATATATTTTTTCCATCCTTTCACTTTTAATCTATTTGTATCTTTTTTAATCTACTTGGATCTAAATAAAGTAAACAGCATATAGTTGGCTCTGGTAAACAGCATATAGTTGACCCATGTGTTTTTGTCCATTCTGCCAATCTTTGTCTTTTGATTGGAAAGTTTAATCTGTTTACGTTTAAAGTAATTACTGATAAGGAAGAACTTAGTTCTGCCATTTTGCTATTTGTTTTCAATATGTCTTATAGAGTTTTTGTGCCTCATTTTCTGCATTATTGTCTTCTTTTGTTTTTAGTTCTTTTTTGTAGTGAAATGTTTAAATAACTTTCTCATTTCCTTTGGTGTATATTCTATAGCTGTTTTATTTGTGGTTACCATGGGAATTACATTTAACATCACAAAGTTGTAACACTCTGATTTGAACTTATATCAGTGTCTCTTCAATAATATACAAAAGGTCTACTTTATGGTCTTTGTCCATACCCCTTTTGGTTATTGATGTCAGAAAATTACATCTTTACACATTGTGTACCCAAAAATATAAATAAGTAGTCATTCTAAATATATTAGTTTCTGAAATTATGTCGAAAACAGAATGTGGAGTTATAAACCAAAGTTACAGAAGACTAGCTTTTAGACTAATAATTGCTTTTTAAAATGTGTTAGTCTCTTAAATCATGCAGAAAACAAAATGTGGTGTTAAAATTGTTGTTACAATAATACTAGCTTTTGTAATTGTCTATGTATTTACATTTATTGAGATCTCTATTTCTTTATATGGTTTTGAGTTATTGTCTAGTGTCCTTTCATTTCACCATGCTCAACTCCCTTGAGCATGTCTTTCGGGGCAGGTCTAGTAATAACAAGCTCTCTCAGTTTTTGTTTATCTGGAAATGTCTTACTTTCTCCCTCACTTCGAAGGACAGTTTTGCCAGATATATTGTTTTGCTTTAGAACTTTGAACATACTGGCCCATTGCCTTCTAATCTCTAAAGTTTCTGATGAGAAATCTGCTGATAATCTTACTGAAGATTCCTTGTATGTGATGAGTCATTTCTGTCTTTCTGCTTTCAAGATTCTCTCTCTGTCTTTCAAAAGTTTGATTATTGGCCTGACACGGTGGCTCACACCTGTGATCCTAGCACTCTGGGAGGCCGAGGTGGGCAGATCGTTTGAGCTCAGGAGTTTCAGACCAGCTGGACCAAGAGTGAGACCCCGTCTCTACTAAAAAAAATAGAAACAAATTAGCTGGACAATTAAAAATACATATATAAAAAATTAGCCAGGCATGGTGGTGCATGCCTATAGTCCCAGCTACTTGGGAGGCTGAGGCAGTAGGATTGCTTGAGCCCAGGAGTTTGAGGTTGCTGTGAGCTGGGCTGATGCCACAGCACTCTAGCCAGGGCAGCAGAGTGAGACTCTGTCTAAAAAAAAAAAAATTGATTATAATGTGTCTTGGTGTGGGTTTCTTTGAGTTTATTTAACTTGGAATTATATATTTTATAAACATGTTTATATTCCTGTTTTCATCAAATTTGGGAAGTTTTAGGCCATTATTTCTTCAAATATTCTCTCTTCCCATTTCTCTCTTCTTTCTCCTTCTGGGACTCCTATAATGTATATGTTGGTGGTATCCAACAGGTCCCTTAGGCTCTGTTCACTTTTCCTCAATCTTTTTTCTTTCCACTTCTCAGACTTGATCATTTCCATTGTCCTATATTCAAATTGACAGACTCTCTTCAGCCTACTCAAATCTGTCTTTAAATCCCTCTGGTATATTTTCCATTTCAGTTATTGTATGTTTCAGCTCCAAAATTTCTTTTTGGTTTCTTTTTGGGTTTTCTATTTTTTTATTAATCTTTCCATTTCATTCATACGTTGTTTTCTTGACTTTCTCCTCACCTTTTGTTCTTTGAGCATCTTTAAGACAGTTATTTTAAAGTCTCTGTCTAGTAAATCTGCCATCAGATCTTTTTGGGGGCAGTTTCTGTTCATTAATTTTTTTCCTTTGAATGGGCCATACTTTCCTATTTCTTTTTATGCTGTATGATTTTTTTTGTTGAAAACTAAACATTTGAATCTAAAAATGTGGGGACTCTGAAAGTCAGATTCTCTCCCTTCTCCAGGGTTTGCTGTCATTTTATTAATTTTATTTTTTTATTATTACAGGCTGTCTCGATACCAAGGATTAGCCTGAGGTGTAAAATTAAGGTCTTCACAGGTCTTTTATGAGCCTGTGCCTTTCGCTGGGCATGTGTAGTCATTATCTAATTTCCTGCGTATGTGCAGTTGCTTTTGAATGTCTAGCCTTTAATGTCTGGCTCCCAAAGGGGCAAAACCAGAAAAATTAAGGATAGGTGGAGTGCTGCTAGCCCTTTTAATTCCTTGGAAGTCACTGGACAGGGAAAGGCTTACAGCACTGGGGGAGGCGCAGCAACCTGTCTGTCTGTCTGTACTTCTGCGATCAGAAGGAGCACTCAGCAAGAAGAGCACAGATCCCCAGTACTTGGAGGTCAGGGCCCATTTTGCCCACGCTGTGTGCAAGCTGCTCTAGGATGCATACCTGCCTGCAATGGGGCTGCAGGTGGGGAATGAGTAGCCACTACTGTGCTAAGAGCTGAAATTGACCAAAATTAACCACAGTTTATTGTCCAAGCCTTCCCTGGAAGTTGCAAGTTTTCGATAGACTCCAGAGTTCCAAAATAGTTACATCTGACAGATTCTACCAGTAAAATTGTTGTTTAGCTGGGGAGACAAATTTTTGGTGCTTCCTCCTTTGCCGTCTTCTCAGAATCCTCCATGCACAAAAGTTTTAGAAACTATTGAATCTTTTGTCACCCCCAAAGAACACCCTGGTTAAGCAGCCCTTGAATCTATAATGCTCAATTGTAGAAGTCAGGAATGGTCATATGTTTAAAATGGGTGCTAATAATGGGCTGTGAGTGTGAAATGGAATACTAATATAAATACCTTGAAATAATACCTGGCCTATAATAAATGCTTAATAAGTGTTAGCTATTATTTATTATAACAATTTTTATTCGTATCATAACTACCTTCTAAACTGGAGAAAGGTCTCACCAGAAACAGTTAAAATATTTAGGATGCTTTAAGAAAACCACTGGACCAAGGATTACCATTTGCTATACTATATATTCAATAGTTTCTATTTTTATATCAAGTTTAAAAATATTAAGCATAAGACTTAAATTTTTGACAATTTCTTACCAATGTCCTAGTATGCTTAGTTACCATCTAATATATCTTTTGATGTAGGTTCTCTCTGAAATGTAACTTTAGAAAGATTTAGAGTTCTTAAATGGGGCTATTTTTTTCCATTTTAGTCCTTGGTGGTAACTCTCAACCAGTTAATTCCCTATGGAAACAGACACAGTTTAGTGTGTGCAATATATTTATTTTAGCTCCATAAAAAAAGGCAGACTCTTTTTTCCTCTGAAAATTTGAGTGGCTTTAATGTATCGTGAGTGTATGAGTAGTGTGTGTGTAGGAGCCCATTCAGCTATAATTTCTTATGTTGTCAAAGTCATCTCCTCACATTCTTATGACATTTGCTTTATTTTTAATTTGTAGGAGTAATATTATACAGATCACAGGAGAGAGTAAATTTGCCATAGCTAATTCTCCAACTAAAAGCTGAAGTACATATAAACACAATCCTGTTGGTATTTCCAGGGCATTGAATTCCAAAGAGAAGGTATTTTATATTTAACTTTTGGGTATGAATGTACCTATATTGTAGGAGAATTGGTAATAAAGATTTATCCATTTAATTACCGGTGTGTTACATTTGGGCATTGTGCAGCAATTTTTTGTTCCTGTGACTGACTGCTCTATACAGGGATGAATCTATGATGTAGCCCAAAATGAACTCCCAGGGGTGTGATTCCCAGAAGGAGTGTCATCGCTGAAACTGTCCCCCTTTCTGAAACTTTGCCCAACATTGTGATACACATGATCAAGTGCAAACATTCTCTATAGAAACGTCAAAGATTTGGCAGGATGTCTTTGTAGCAGAAGTGCTCTTTGTGTTTGAAAAATTGAGTTCAGTATGGCAAAGAAAAACATTTGGAGGAATATGCCAAAATGTTAACAGTGCTGTGCCTTGAGGAGTAGCATTGGGGGAAAAGGAGGAGGAGGAGAAGGGATCTTTCACGTATTGTTTCATACACTTCTGTATTATTGAATTGTTTATAATCTGCATGGTTTATTGCAGAAAAGAGGTGGGAGGCTTTACCATCCACCCAGTCTCCCAGCTCAGAAACCAGGGAGGTAAACATGCATATTCTTACTCCTTCACTCCCCATGCCTGTTCAGTAACTGAGCTCTGTGAATTTCCTTCCTCAACGTCTCTCAAATCCACCCCTGGTCCCCATCTCCACAGCATGCCTCAGATCAGGTGCTCATGAGCACCCCTCTGACTAACACAACAGGCATCTGAACCCGATTCCTGCAACTCCATCCATTTTCCTCCTAGCTCCTCAGAGGCACTCCTCACTGCACCCGACCCTGACCCAAAGCAAACCTGACCTGGTCACTTCCATGCTTAAATCACCCATCCAGATATTGATAACGGGGATGCTATGAATGCGGCGGGCAAGGGGGTATATGGGAAATCTCTTTACCCTCCTCTCAGTTTTGATGTGAACCTAAAACGGCTCTAAACAATGAAGTCTATTAGCAAAAATACCCCACCTAGATCTTCTATCCAGCTCTAACCCCTTCTCCACAGACTTTTAAAATATTGATTAGTTTCCAATTGCAGAGATGACCAAGAACACCCATGACCCAGAGAATTATTCCTCAGCCTGGCGTAAGAAATCCTTATGAGCCAGTCTGTCCATCTTCCCAGCCTCACCTCCAGGCCCCGGCAGTTCCTCAGACTCTTCACCTGCTTTCCCACACCCCTGTGTCCTTACCCGTGCAGTTTCCTCTTTCCATGTCACCCTCCCTGCTTTGGCTTCCTGTGAAAACTCCTGCTTTTTCTTCCCTGCGAAGTCTTCCTGGGACTCCAGGAAGAGTTTGGCTCCTCCCTCTATAAGTGGCTGATTAGCCGTTATCACACTTTATGGTAATGATTTAACTCCTTACCCCCAACACTGTTGTTTCTTTGACAGCAAAGAGCTTAATTTATTTATTTTGCTTATATACCTATATGGCATACCTCCGAGACATTGCAGGTTCAGTTCCAGACCACCACAATAAAGCAAATATTGCAATAAAGCAAGTCACACAATTTTTTGGTTTCTCGGTGCATATGAAAGTTAAGTTTACACTATACTGTAAAGTGTGTAATAGCATGATGTCTAAAAAAGTAATGTATACTCCTTAATTAAAAACACTCTATTGCTAAAAAATGGTTAAGAATCGTCTGAGCCTTGAGAGTCATAATCTTTTTGCTGGTGGAAGACCTGGCCTCAATGCTGATGGCTGCTGACTGATCAGGTGGTAGTTGCTGAAGGTTGGGGTAGCTGTGGCAATTTCTTAAAATAAGACAACAGGCCAAGCATGGTGGCTCACACCTGTAATCCTTGTACTTTGGGAGGCCAAAGTGGAAGGATTGTTTAAGGCCAGGAGTTGTAGACTATCCTGTGCAACACGGTGAGACCCTGTCTCTAAAAAAAAATTAAAAATTAGCTGGGTGTGGTGGCACGTGCCCGTAGTCCCAGCTACTCAGGAGGCTGAAGCAAGAGGATCGCTTTGAACCCAGGAGTTTGAGGTTGCAGTGAATTATGATGACACCACTGCACTCACACTGTACCCTGGGCCACAGAGCAAGACCATGTCAAAAAAAAAAAAAAAGACAACAATGAAGTTTGCCACATTGACACTATTCCCTTCATGAAAGATTTCTCTACAGCATACGATGCTATTTGATGGCATTTAACCCACAGTAGGACTTCTTTCAAATATTGGAATGAATCTTCTCAAATCCTGCCACTGCTTTATCAGCTAAGCTTATGGAATATTCTAAATCCTTTGTTGTCATTTCAGCAGTGTTCACAGCACCTTCACCAGGAGTAGCTTCCATCTCAAGAAACCACTTTCTTTGTTCATCCATAAGAAGCAACTCCTCATCTGTTTAAGCTGTATCATGAGATCACAGCAATTGAGTCACGTCTTCAGGCTCCACTTCTCCTGCTATGTCCACCACTTCTGCAGTTCCCCTCTCCTCTGAAGTCTTAAGCCCCTCACAGTCATCCATGAGGGTTGAAATCAACTTCTTCTAAACTCCTGTAAATATTAATATTTTGACCTCTTCCCCCCACCATGAATCATGGATGTTGTTAATGACACACCTAGAATGGTGAGTCCTTTCCAGAAGGTTTTCAATGTACTTTGCCCAGACACATAAAAATCACTGTCTATGGCAACTATAGCTTTATAAAATGTATTTTAAAAATATTTAATAATAAAACTTGAAAGTCAAAATTACTTCTTGACCCTACAGAACGGATCTTGTGTTAGCAGGCAGGAAAACAACATTCATCTCCTTGTGCATCTCCATCAGAGCTCTCGAGGGACCAACTGCATTGTCAATGAACAGTAATATTTTGAAAGGAATCTTTTGTTGAGTAGGTCTCAACGGTGGGCTTAAAATACTTAGTAAACCAGGCTGTGAACAGATGTGCTTTCATTCAGCCTTGTCACATTTATAGAGCACAGGCAGAGATTAAGCATAATTCTTAGAGGCCCAAGGATTTTCAGAATAGCAAATGAGCATTTGCTTCTACTTAAAGTCGTGACCTTCATTAGCCCCTAACAAGAGAGTCAGCCTGTCCTTTGAAGATTTGAAGCCAGGCATTGACTTCTCTCTAGCTAGGGACTCTAGAGAGTCCTTAGAGGGCATCATATTCCAGTAGAAGGCTGTTTCATCTACGTTGAAAATCTGTTGTTTAGTGTAGCCACTTTCATCAGTGATCTTAGCTTAGATCTTCTGGATAACTTGCTGCAGTTTCTTCATTAGCACTTGCTGCTTCACCTTGAACTTTTACATTCTGGAGATGATCTTTCTTTAAACCTTATGAAATAACCTCTGCTAGCTTCAAGCTTTTCTTCTTCAGTTTCCTCACTTCTCTCAGCCCTCATAGAATTGAAAAGAATTAGGCCTTGCTCTGGATTAAGGGAATGTTGTGGCTGGTTTGATCTTCTATGCAGACCACTAAACTTTCCCCATATCAGCAATAAGGCTTCTCATTCATGTGTTCACTGGAGTAGCACTTTTAATTTCCTTCAAGAACTTTTCTTCTGCACGCACAACTTAGATAACCATTTGGCACAAGACGCTTAAGTTTTGGCCTGTCTCTGCTTTTGACATGCCTTCCTCACTAAGCTTAATCATTTCTAGCTTTTGATTTAAAGTGAGAGATGTGTGAATCTTCCTTTCACGTGAACTCTTACGGGCCATTGTAGGGTGATTTATTGGCCTGATTTCAATATTGTTTCTCAGGGAATAGGGAGGCCCAAGTAGAGAGAGAGAGAGAGGGACTGGGGAACAGCCTGTCAGTGGAGCAGTCACAACACATACGACATTTCTTGATTGTTTACCATCTTATGTGGGCACAACTTGTGCCCCAAAACAATTACAATAGTAATGTCAAAGATCACTGGTCTCAGATCACCATAACAGATATAATAATAATGGAAAAATTTGACATACAGCAAGAATTACCAAGATGTGACACAAAGACATGGAGTGGGCACATGCTGTTGCAAAAAGGGGCCAATAGACTTGCTCAATACGGATTTGCCACCGACCTTCAATTTGTAGAAACAGCCATATCTGTGAAGTGCAATAAAGCAAAGCACAATAAAATGAGGTATGCCTGTATTTTTTTATTTAGGGAACCCCAACAGTTTCCATGTATAGTAAAAGAACATTTTATATGGTCATGGAATGTTTATGCTGAATGAATAAAAGAATGAATAAATAAATGCATGTAAAGATCTCAGACTGGGAAGTACCAGACATGTGGTCAAGTTTTGTTTCTGACACTCTGGCTGAATTGCATTTTTCTCTCATTTTAATGGCACATTGGACATTCCAATTGGCTCTTAAATTCTATGATTCTAAAATAATAAAATTTTAACTCATGGTTTCATCAGACATTTGATTGTGACTTCTGGGGACCTAGGAGGAAGCCTAGAGGACAGCTCTACCCTGGTGCCTCTAATAGTTATTTGCTCCATCTTTTTCTTCCCCTTAGTAACTGTGCTACCTTGAACAAGTTGCTTAACTTCTCTGCACCTTAATTTCCTCAGCTGCAGTATGAGACTCATAATGTGGCTACTTCATAGAGTACCAGTGAGGATTAGATCAGATAATGTATGTAAAGTGCTTAGAACAATGCCTAGGATACTAAACACATAATAATTTTCTAATAAATGTTAATGATGGTGATGTTTCCTTGATGTTTTTGAGGGTACTTTTCTGCATAGGAGGAAAGTAAACTATGAGACTTTGAAACTGTTTCACATTACAAAGTTTATTTGTTAAGTGTGAATAAATATATTCTATAATGATTAATAAAGTACTGTGTCATCGTGTTATATAGAGCTATGTAGGCATCAAGAAATCAACAAATTCATTTGTCTGCAGTAAATTAGGTTTCAAAGGCAGTGCAACCGACTAAGGCAATTTAAAATTTTATATAAGTAACTACTCTCGTGTGTTTAAAAAATTCCTTCACTAGAAATTTATTCATTATTGGGATACTTGGTGCCCTTTTGAAATGTAGATATTTTAACAAGTAGGAACATATGAGTCATGTAAACCTTAGAGTGAATGAATTAACTAAATCTTTCTCTGAAAGCAGTGTTGACAGGAGGAAGAGAATAGGTGCTGAGAGCTTGAGGGGCAGAGGAGGAGGAAAGGAAGAGTAACTTGTTAGGATCCGTCAGATGTGTATGGTTTGGGGACTGCAGCAGGTCTTGCAAGGTCAGCAAGGTGGTCCAACTTTTAGAATTGCAGACTGACCTCAGCCAGGTATTAGGTTCTGCCCAAGGGCAACATTGCTGCACTATCAAGGGGCTATGCTCTGGTTGCTGAAAGCCCAGAACTGCTGGCTTAGGTTCTGGCTGGGCCACCTTTTCTTTGACCCATCTTGTTTTCTAAATCAGCTAGGATTCTTGGTTGCAAGTGACAAAAATACCAACCCAAACTGTCTTAGGCGTATAAGGACCTGCTTGGGCTAATAACTGAAAAGACTAGGGGTAGTGCTGGCTCCAGGGCTCAAAAGAAGTCATCCAGGTTCAGCATCATTCCATCTCTCGCTCACCCTTTTACTTGTGTTCACATCTTTCTCAAGTTTCATGGCTTAATGATAACAACATCTTCAGTCTCTACCTCCCCTCAGGTTCAAGGCACAGAGAAAGAGAGCCTGCTTTTGCTCCAGAAATCTGAATGAAAATTTCCTGTGTCTCAGTGGCTCTGAAGGGGCCTCATGCCCATCCCTGAAGAAATTACTGTGGCCAAGGGGAATGCCAGTGCCCATGGGCCATTCCTGAGTCCCATGTTACTCCTGGTGCAGGAAGCAGTTCCAGGACAGTAGATGGGAGACGGTTAGCTCTCCAAACAGGAATCAGACCTGGTTATTAGAAGTTAGAACTAGTTGTTAGAACGAATGCTGAGAAGAACTTTTTATGTCCATTATCTCTTCTATTATTTGTGTCTCCTTGTTTTCTGGGAGCCCATCCTTAATTTTTCCATCCCCTCACCAGCTCCAGCTATCAAGAGCGTTAACCCCTGAAGCTCAGGCTCATCCTGTCTAGTCCTATCCAGAATCAATGAACTCTACTATTGGGACTAATTCTCCACTATTGGAAACTCTCTCTTCTGCTTTAGGTCCAATGGTTTGGGTGGGAAGATGACCAGGTCTAGTAAAAGCATCTTATTGAACCCTGCCTTTATAGCTTTCACTTTGGGGTCCAAGGTGCCTTCCTGGACTTTCTCTGGCTCTAGCTTTTCTGGGATGAGGGAAATAAATTCCTAATCCAGTGATTCTCGAGCCTGGCTTCAAATTAGAATCACCTGGGAAGTTTTTTAAAAATACCCACTACTCTAAAATCAGGAACAAGGCAAAGATGTCTGCTCTCACACTTCTGGTCTACACAGATAGTACTGAAGTCCTAGTCAGAGCAATTAGGCAAGAAAAATAAATAAATAAATAAAAGGCAACCAAATCAGAAAAGAAGAAGTAAAATTATCTCTGTTCATAGATGACATGATTTTATATAGAGAAAACCCTAAAAATTCCACTCGCAAAAAATCTGTTAGAAGTAATAAATGAATTTTACAAAGTTGCAGGATACAAAATCAACATGCAAAAATCAGTTGCATTTCTATACACCAGCAATGTACAATCTGAAAAGGAAATTAAGAAAAAATTCAATTTACAGTGGCATCAAAAAGAATAAAATACTTAGGAATAAGCCTAACCAAGGACACGAAAGACTTGTATACTAAAAACTATAAATCATAGCTGAAAGAAATTTAGGAAGACACAAATAAATGGAAGGACATCTCATGTTCATGGATTGGAAGACTTAACATTGTTAAGATGTCCATTTTGCCCAAAGCAATCTATAGATTCAATGCAATTCCTATCAAAATCCTAATGGCATTTTTTTTTTGCAGAAATAGACAAATTCATCTTTAAATCTGTATGAAATCTCAAGAGACCCCAAATAGCCAAAACAATTTTGAAAAGTGAGATAAAAGTTGGAGGATTCACATTCCAAAACACACGCATTTTGTAATATGTATTTCAAAACGTATTACAAAGCTACCATACTCAATACAGTAAGGTATTGGCATAAAGACAGACATATAGATCAATGGAATAGAACAGAAAGCCCAGAGATAGACCCTCACTTATCTAGTCAAATGATCTTCAACAAGGGTGCACACCCACGTTCATAACAGCACTATTCACAATAGCCAAGAAATGGAAGCAACCCAAATATCCACTGACAGATGAATGGATAAACAAAACGTGGTGTATACATACAATGGAACATTATTCAGCCTTAAAAAGGAAGGAAATCCTGTCACATACTACAACATGGATGGACCCTGAGGATATGCTAAGTGAATAAACCAGTGACAAAAAAGACAAATACTGTATGATTCTACTCATATGAATATCTAAAGTAGTCAAATTCATAAAAGCAAAGTAGAATGGTAGCTGCCAAGGACTGAAAAGAGGGGGAAATGGGGAGTTGTTTAATTGGTATAGAGTTTCAGGTTGACAAGATGAAAAAGTTCTGGAGATCTGTTTCACAACAATGTGAATACACTTAACACTATTGACCTGTGCACTTAAAAATGGTTAAGATGATACATTTTATGCATGTGTGTGTGTGTGTGTGTTTCACCACAATAAAAAAAAAATACCCACCTGAGGCCAACACTAGTGGAGTGGAGCTAGGGCTTCAATATTATTAAAGCCTTCTTGGATTATTTTATAGTATAATCAGGGTTGCAAGTGACTGTCTTAATCACTTAATCCTGATTCTAATTTGTCTGCCCAATTCTTCCTCCTTAGCTGATTACAGCAAGGGGCAGGCGCTTACACTTTTGCATAGAGTAGCATGGAGTCAGTTTAATAAGCACCTTCACTGAGAGCTGGATTGGGGTTCAGATTCTATGTGGGCCACCAAATTATCCCCAATACATTATAAGCAGGGTAGCAGTTAACTTGGATGTCCATACACGCCTGTCGTGTAAATTCTGGGCAAGTAGGAGATGCCTGGTGTTGCTCAGGGTGAGGTCAAAGGCAGAGCCAGACCTTCCCTAAGGGCTAGTCAGCATAAGGAAGATGACATGCAGAGAGGAGAGAGAGAGACGCTAGCAGCCCCGGGTGCTGCGAAGGAGTGGAAAGCCATGGTGGGCTGCAGGAGGAACGTGGCCACCTGAGATGGGATGGGTGGGGTAAGGACAGAGAGAAACTTTCAGAAGCCAGAAATGGAGAGTTGAAGGAAGAAAGACAGGGAAACAATAAAATTCCTTTTTGTCTAGAACTGGATCTGTTCAATTTGTTTTAAAATAAAAACTTCAGCGGGGAGGAAAGCATCATTCCTTATCAGGGAGGGGGTAGGGAACAGATAGTGGAGTGTCAATGCAGGGAACAGTAATCAATATTCAAAATCTTACTTCTTAATACTCAGATGGATTGAATTCAGGCTTTAGCATAATTTAATTAAACGGACTATTGTTTTTCTTTCTCGCTAGTTTTAGCGAGAGCGTTGCAAGTATGAGGTGAGCAGGATTAGGTTCTAATTGAAGCAGATCTTTCTGCCTCAAAGCCAAGGAGTACTGTATAAACAGACTGAGGAGGCTTTTATTTAAATTTCATATTCAAAAGGGTGTGGGTGCACAGATGGGTACACGTTACCTCCTTGGTTTCCAGTTTTAGAAGCAGGGGGAAAATGTTGGGTGAGTTCAAAAAATTTTTTAAATTACAGCTGGGTTTCTTCATAAAACATATTAGCTAGGTGGTGTTGAAAGAGAGCTGTGTAATTTGTGCTTCTGCAACACTTTCCTCCAGAAAATGTGTTTAGATTTTATTTTCATTTAAAAAGGGAACTGATATTTAAGTGCCTGTTATAAAGAAGTGGGCTAGGAGTTTCAAATTCACTACCTAAGTTAATTTCCACAATGACACTGTTAAGTCAATATTATTCTCGTTTTACAGTTGAGGAAACTGAGGCTCAGAGAGATTTTTATAAATTTTTCAAGGTCCCTTAGCTAATAAATAGCAGAGCTGAGATTCAAAGTCAGTTATTTTTGGCTCCAAAACCAATAGTCTTTCTGTCATTTATTCCAGATTTTGACGGAGGTGAAGCCAAGGTGTATAATTCCTTTGATTCAGTTTTCAGAGAGTTAAATTTAGATAGCGAATATAAATCTTAGTCCTCAAACTCAGAGGTACAAAAAACCATTAATTTCTTTAATTTCTATAAATCAACTTAAATCTAATTTCAGGCCTCCATCCTGCTAGTTGGTCTGCTAATTTCTGCTAAAACGCCCACTGTCCCAGCCTAAGTGTTTCCTTCCAGTCTGCATGAGGCTATTTCTACACCGCGTGTTAGCCTTGGTGACCCTTGGCACATTGTGGCCACACCCCAGGGCCCACCCACTGAGGTCTGCTCTAGACCTAGGACTTTATCCTGAGAAAAGTTCTCTTTGATCATGCTTCCCCAAAAGCACTCCTCTCTCATCTCAAATTCTGGTCTCAACACTGAGTTTAGGGCCAGGCGCAGTGGCTCACACCTGTAATCCTAGCACTCTGGGAGGCCGAGGCAGGAGGATCGTTTGAGCTCCGGAGTTCGAGACCAGCCTGAGCAAGAGCGAGACCCCGTCTCTGCTATAAATAGAAAGAAATTAGCCAAACAACTAAAAATAGAAAAAATTAGCCAGGCACAGTGGTGCATGCCTGTAGTCCCAGCTACTCGAGAGGCTGAGGCAGGAGGATCGCTTGAGCCCAAGAGTTTGAGGTTGCTGTGAGCTAGGCTGACGCCATGGCACTCTAGCCCGGGCAACAAAGTGAGACTCTGCCTCATAAAAAAACCAAAAAACCAAAACAAACAAAAACAAACAAACAAAAAAAACCAATGAGTTTAGGATTTTGAAAATAAAAGCCGGGAGGAGGGTAACAATAGTAGCTATTTCAAAGCATTGTGAAGATTAAATAATATCTATAAAGTGCTTAGCACAATGCCAGACACGTAGTATGTGCTTGTAAATGTTAGCTGGTATAACATTATTTTAGAATATACTTACATGTTTTTCATCTAGTTTTACTTCCAAAATATATAACAAATAATAAAATACAGAATTTGTTATAATTTGCATATACGCAGGCTGATAGGGGTTCATGCCTTATGGGCACAGAGATTCTACTATTTGATTTCACACAATTTCCATCAAAAAAGGAGAGAGAAAAAGGAATAATACTGTTACAATTGTATGCACTGAATTATACAGTATATTTTTGCCAAGAGAGAACTTCCATTTTGTCTCGGCATTAATGAGAATCAAATCCTTCCCTTATAGGTTTACATGTCTGATGACTGTCAGAATTCTCTGGAGACCAGTTTCTGGCTCTGTATTTTTCTAATCTTGTTTCTCCTTCTACAGCCCCATGTCCAATATGATGTGCTGTAGCTCACTTTCATATCATAAGACCCCTTGCCCTGAAGCTTTGTTTCGTGAGGAATCAGCACAGTATTCCTGGAAGCCATTCCTGTAGGAATGCTCATCCACCGCTCACCTGCTGCTGCGCGGCCAGGTTCCTAAGAGGCCACAGACCAGTACTGGTCTGGTCCGCAGCCCTGGGGTTGGGGACTGCAGATGTAAAGGACATAGGACTGTGCCTGAAGCATTCAACAAGCGTCAACCAACATTGGTGGCTGAATGATAGTAAGGGCAGTAGGGATCATTTGTGCTGACTTTTGTCCACATGCCCTCTCCTCCTTGTCTAACCATTCTCTGCCCTTCTCTAACCAGTGAGAAGCATCAGCAGGAGATTGGTAGGTAGGAGGAGAGAGCTTGGGATATTTACCTCTGTGCCCCCACCAATATTCTCTCCCTCCAGTTCTCTTACGGTTCTGGCTCTGTCTGCATACAGCTGCAGCTCCTTCTACCAGGACTACAGATTTTGCCGGTTCCGATAACACCCACTTCCACCCTTTGCTCTTTTCAGGCCTAAAAGTAGTACGGCCTTCCTGCTGCTGTCAGCCCCTGGGCATCTCACTATCCGTTATTTGTTCCCTTAACCTTGTCGACACCTCTGTCCCTAGTCACTTAATTAAATCCTTCTCAGTAAACCCTTTTGAGTATGCTGTTTCCTACGGGATCCCTGACTGGTATACATTGTTTGTTCTGATCCCAGCTAGTATGCCCCATGGTCATTTATAGCTGTATTTGTTTTCTATCTCCTGATATTCTGAGATAAAAGGTATTGCTTATTTTCTCCTTCTCAGAGTGAGCCATGAAAAACGTATTCATAAAGTCATTTCCTCCCCCAGTGTTATGGTCATAAACAGCACGAGATCCATGCGAACCTGGAGGAGAACTCTGCTTGTTGACCCAACTGTTAATTTCCCCTGGGGGTGACATGTCCCTCAGAGTGTTTAGCCTCTCTTTAAAATGGTTGTGTTTCCATATGTGTTTATATAACCACTTAGCTCTGTCTTGTGTGGCTCTAGGGAAATTTGCTACACTCATTGGAAGTCGAATTGTCCCATGATATTACATAAGATGAAAACCTGACTCCATTCAACTGCCGGAGCAATAGCCAGAGAAGACATTAAGCGAGAACTGATCTTTGGTCGGGACGTCCCTTTTCCATTCATGAGTCCTTTAGGGTTTCTCCAAGGCTGCATAGGCTGTCATTCTTCAAAAGGAATATAGTTTTTTTCTCCCCTTAGGAAATACTTAATCTGGGCATTAGAAATGTTTCTGAGAGTGGGGAACACAGGAAAAACTCACCAGCACAATGTTTATTTTTAATAAGAGAAAGGGAAAGGAATGTGCAGATACAGAACATTCTTATGTTTTCTTCTTCACACAGCTGCAGGTGATCTCCAGAGACTCTGACTTTAGAAGCACAGCAGGCCAGGAATCTCTGTGACAGCCCTGCCTTCGAAAACCATGGCTCGAGCCTTGTCCGATCTGATAATCATGGCTGCCCATGAGGAACTTATATTCCCTGAATATTCTAAAAAGCTCGCAGCCGAATCTGTCCTGGGCTGAACTGTTGATCTGTTCTGTCATTCCTTTAACCGATATTTGTTAAGTGCCCAAAATGGAGGGGGCCCTGTTTGAAGTGCTAAAGACACAGTAACGAATACGACAAAGTTCTTACCCCTGTGAGCTTACATTCTAGTGGGAGAAGCAGAAAATAAGCAAATAGGCAACTAAATGCATACATACATATGTAATACATTATAGTTTTAGTTAGCGGTAAGTGCTCTGAGGCAGTAAGACGAGGTAAAGTTGTTATAACCAATATATACATGCCTTAATAATGTTGGTGTGGAGAAAAGAATTAACATAGCAGGCCTGAGGCTGCTGTGCTTACAAAGGCTGCTCGCAAGGTTGACCCTTGGCTGGTGTCTGGGAACTTGAATAGTAAACAGTTCTCTAGACTGATATAAAAGTTTCATAACTGATAAGAATGGTTTGCTGTGCCTGAACTATTTGTGCAGACTATAGGGCTTATGCCGAACACCTGCTTTCCTTCTGGGGGTCTCAAACTTTAATATGTGCTAGGCAGAGGGTGCCTATGTGACCAGGTCCCAGGAAAATCCTTGGGCACCGAATCTCTAATGAGCTTCCTTTGTAAACATCAATTTCACACGTGTTGTCACAGTTCATGGTGGGAAGAATTCAACATGTCCTGTGTGACTCTGCTGGGGGAGAACCCTTGGATGTTTATGCCTGGTTTCCTCCTGACTTCACCTTATTTATATGCCTTTTCCCTTTGCTCCCTTTGCCTTATATCATTTCTCTGTAGTAAGTCACAGGTGTGAGTATGATTATTTGCTGAGTTCTGTGAGTCCTTCTAGTGATCACCAAACCTGGGAGTGGCCTTGGGGACCCATGACACAGTTGGGGACTCCAGGATTTCTAGAAACAAGTGGACTAACGGGGCAATCCAGTTGGAAGGCGGTGATGGGATAGCTTAGAGTACCACACCAAAAAACTAGGGTGGGTCTTAAGAAAGCCGTTATTTAAAAAACAACAGCAAGAAGAAAAAGACAAAATAACAATAAAAAACCCTGGGGTAACACCTAAGGGATATTTGTGGGGAGCTAAAAGCCCCTGGCTACGGGACACTGTCGTTGGCATAACCAAAAGCACTGTGGCCCCACGTGTCCTCCCTTGACTCGTCAGTGTGCCCCTTGAGGACAGGAAGTGGGTTGCAAGGTCTTAGTGCCTTCCTACTTAGAGAAGGTCATTTTGTAGGATGATGAAATGAATCAATCTTTATGTACAGAGTTTTTTTTAATATATAGGGACTCAGCATAACTGGAGGACCCACGATCATATAACCAGTTAATGGCTGAAGAAAGTTTTAAACCTCTTAGTTTGTTTTAACTCTTGTCAGCAAAACAGACCCTGCTTTGAGGCAAAGTGGTGCCCCTATTATGTTTACACGAAGGTCAAATAATAAATAGAGAAGTTTCAGCAGAGTTGTATTCTTGTGGTTTCTCTTAGAAACCCCTCTCCATTAATGGACCCTTTAAAATAAAAGGACCCGGCCTTTTAGCAGCAGAGTGGAGAGCAGGAGTGGGAACAAGGGGAAACAGGCAGAACCCCAGACCTGACTCTCGAGGCCATTGGAGGGTCGTCTCTGATTCCCACGCAGGCTTCTTGGTTACAGAGTTGGGGTTATCCTTTTCTTTCTTGCTTTATTCCTCACTTTTCTTTTTCATTTTTATTGCTTCCCTCTCTGTCTCTGTACTTTCAAACTTCTCCCTTCCTCTCCTTTCTCTCTTTTCTTATTTTCTCCCAGTCTTTTTTACATAGTAGTCTTTTTTCCTTTTGTTCTCTCTGTCTCTGACTCCTACCCGCACTCTCCCATCTCCGTTCCCTAATTCCTACTGCCTTC
>RJWJ010024737.1:0-24568 GCA_004363605.1 Indri indri | reverse complement strand
ATGAATAGACTTAAATAGAAACCAAATTCCAGGGTTTTGTTTGTTTTTTGATTTTTTTTTTTTTTTTACTTCAAAGCCCATGTTTTTTCCAATTCATCACCAGGCTGGCTTTCTAAGAAATATGTCTTTGGCAATGAGATTTTATCCTAAGGCCCACAATACAAACTCTTAATTATTAACACCCATTGAATTTTTCTTATGTAAGCAATATGAAAAAGACATATTTCTGGACTGGATGACTTTTTTTTTTAGGCACATTGAAAAGTTGAGGGTGCTGTTTTGAAGTTTAAAAGGTGCTATGAACAATGAAAATAAAATTGACACCTTGGGCTTAGGTAAAGGTAATATAGCTTGAAATATTTCTTTTAATCTAAATTTCACTGACAGGACGTAAAAATGAAATCTAGTTTTCTCTAAGAAATACCATTTCCTAAGTCTGCTAAACAATTGAGCGTCCATCAAATTTGATCCATCCTGTAGTCAGTTTTCAAATGATTTATTCCAGGTATACAAGCATAAATTCATAATGATGGCAAAACAAGTGATCCATTCTTGCACACATTAGCATGCTCATATTCATCAGTGCTAGTCCTGAAATAGATTCAGAAAAATATTTCCATTTGTATTTCTTTAAAGACATTCTTAAATGGGACTTTTAAATCAAAGTAGGTGACATACCATATAGCTTACACATTTTGTTTTGGCATGAATCCATAAGCCATCTCTCGATACTGGAAGCTTATTCTGAAATTTTATTGATTATTTACATCTCTTAAAACTCTGATGAGTATGTTTTCAATGCAATTTGTGTACGTTTATCAATTGCTTTTCAATCCTTTCATGTTATCATGTGTGATGAGTTGTAGGAAGTAATTTCATATTGAATATACAAGCCATGTTCCCACCTAATCATGAAGCAGAAACAACACCAAACCCTCAAATGCTAAGTTAAGTTGATTTAAATGCATGCAGTCCCAATTCAATCTAGGCTAGAGTCAAATGTGAAATATAATTTTATAGACGTATGTTATCAGAACACTATCTTCCTGTCAGAATGTCTATAATTTACATTGATATGGTTCAGGAGAAAATTAGTGTGTTTGTGCATGCATGCATGTGTGTGTGTGTGTGTATGTGTGTGTGTGAGAGAGAGAGAGCGAGGGAGAGAGAAAATAAATCCTATCATCCTTAATTACTAGCTGTATCACTAGCTGTATCACCCAATCCATTTCCGATGTACTTACTGGAAACCACTTATACAGAATTATCTAAATCAAACAAAATATTTGAATCATGTGCAACTAATACAAGTTACATTATATTGTAATTATTTGTGTATATACTTATATTTATTATTAAATATCCTGAAGGATAAAGATCAACATCTTAAGCAATTTTGTATCCTACATAGTATCTAGTCCAGCACTTTGTACATAGTGAAACAAATATTACATAACTGGATAATAGTTTGTTCTATGGGATGAGATTTGGCTGTATGTAATAGAAAATTCCCAATTAACAATGGCTTCAACAAGACAGAAGCATATATCTTTCATTCTATAAAGAAGACATCTGCACTTGAATGTTTATAGCAGCACAATTCACAATTGAAAAGATGTGGAAACAACCCAAGTGCCCATCAACACATGAGAGGATTAATAAAATGTGGTATATGTATACCATGGTGTACTATTCAGCTGTAAGAAACAATGGTGATATAGCACCTCTTGTATTTTCCTGGATAGAGCTGGAACCCATTCTACTAAGTGAAGTATCCCAAGAATGGAAAAATGAGCACCACATGTACTCACCATCAAATTGGTTTCACTGACCAACACCTAAGTGCACATATAGGAATAACATTTATCAGGCATTGGGCAGATGGGAGGGGGGAGGAGGAGATGGGTATATACAAACATAATGAGTGAGATGTGCACCATCTGGGGGATGGACATGCTTGAAGCTCAGACTTGGGGGGGGCAAGGGCAATGTAACCTAAACATTTGTACCCCCATAATATGCAGAAATGAAAAAAAAAGATTACATAGGCAAGCAGTCTAAGATTGATATAGCAGCTCCTTAATGTCTTCCTTCCTCTGTCTTTCTGACCTGTCATTTTCAGTGTGTTGCCTCCAGGTCCAAAGTGGTTGCCTAAACTCCAGCCATCATATGTGTATTTCAGGAAGTAGGAAGAAAGGAGAAAAAAAATTCATGGATCCTCCTTTAAAGAGGCTTTCAAGGAGGCCCACACCACACTTTTATTTAGATTTGACTAAACAGAACTTGAGTACATTGATATATATGCCTACAAGAGACACTGATCAATGTAATCTTATAGCTAGATGTATTGGTGTCTCAAAAAAACTTAACTGATAAATGAATAAAATTACTATTAATAAGAAGAAATATTAGGGAAGGCATATTGCAATCTGTCACACTCATTAAAGATAAACAAAGCTAACTATTTGTAATGGGATTTGGGGGAATATATTTCAAATTTTAATACTAATTTTAACTTACAGCTTTTTCAGTTTATTATATTTCGGCACCAACTTATAGCTTCGTGCTGGATGTCAAGCACTCTTCTAGGCATTGTGGATACTTCATGTATGGTATCTATAATTATAGTAGTAAGACATTTTCTATTGATAGTGGCAGAAATCCTGTTTGAACTACTGTTTGATGCTTATAATCCATGTGCTTAACTGACATAGACATTGGTACCAGTTTCCCTTCTTTGCTTTAAGGATAGACAGATAGATAGATGATAGATGGATAGAGTTTTTAAAAGTAGCAATGATTATAATGTACTAGGTACAACTAAGTGCTTGATATGTATTAGCTCATTTAAATTCACAAAACCCTATGAAGTAGGCACTAGTATTGTCACTTTATAATTGAGGAAACAGGCACAGAGAGGTTAGTAAGTGATGAAGCTGGAATCAAATTCAGATAGTCTGTGGCTCCTTTGCAACCATTATACTATCGTGCTTCTTGGAATGAATGATTCCTAAGCAACATACATTTAAAAGAAAAGGCAAAGACTCATGTTTATAATAACTTAAGTATTAATAAATATTAAAATAAAATTTAAACATATCTATTACAGTCACCCTTCTCTTATATTATATTTACCTTTTTACACAATGTTATTAACTTGGTTCTTTTTGGTATTGTTATGAATGCTTGCGTAATCCTAGATTCTACTTGTTTTGATTAATTATAACTATCACTCTCTTTTTGATGTTCAAATTGGCCAGTAGGAACCCTCCACACTAACTTCTTCATACTTTCAACACTGCCTCCGGCATCGTTGGATACATACTTACTTTCTAACAAGAAGATATTCCAGACCCATCCTGTGTTTTTCAACCGCAGGTATCTAGGGAGTCTTAGCTTCTTTTAGTGGTGGATAGTGTAAGAGATCAACCTGTAGGTGTTATAGTACACATGAGAATTGGTGATAGAAAAAACATGGCTGCTGCTGTTGGGACATTCTTAGTAGTAATGGGGTGATAAAATGTGTCTTTTTCTTAAGACATGAGTTCACACTGATTTTCCAATTACACAGGTTATATTTTTACACCCTACTTTTCTTATTGTATGAGATTTCATCAAGTCTTAAGACTTACTCATAATGGCAATAGAAAGAGGAATTCAAATACAAAATAAAACACCAACAAAATAGCATTGTTCCCCTGCCATATTCTTCTCCCTTTTTTTTTTTCCTTTTTGAGACAGAGTCTCGCTCTGTCACCTTGGGTAGAAGGCATGATCATAGCTCACTGCAACCTTGAACTCCTGGGCTCAAACGATCCTCCTGCCTCATATTCTTAAAGATAGAAAAGATGAATGATGCACTTTATGAGTTAGGATGAGGAGAAATAATCACCCACATATGTTACTGGTTTAAATTAGTATGACATTTTCAAAAGGCAGTTGCCAATCTCTAATAAAGTTTTTAAATCACACACATCTTTTGAGCCAGAAATTTCACATCTAGGAATTTATTCAACAGATATGATCATATATATGCAAAATGATTTATGTACAAAGTTACTTATGTCAGTACTATCTATAAAAGAAAAAACTTAGAATAAATCTAAATGGAGAAGTAAATTATAGTATATTAACACAATGGAATATCACTCAGACATTAAAATAAATAATTATAAAACTTCTAATGAGGTGATATAGGACAATATTCATGATATATCATCAAGCGAAAAAAGCAAGTGCTAAAGGGCATGTCAAATGAATCATTTTATTTTTAAAAAATATTTTAATGTATATATATTTATCCCATATGTGTATGAAGGTGCCCATATACTATATGTGTATATATTTATTTTATATATATATATATTTGTGTGTATGTGTGTATGTGTGTTTGTATATATATAGCATTTGTGGGAATATTAAAAAAAAACAAGCATCATTGGTTACATTCACAGTGAGAGCTGGGAGATTTCACTTTTCACTCTGTACTATTTTGTTCCATGTTAATACGCTAATATTCTCTCCCTCCTCCAAAATTAGTTAAATAAAAATAAAGTGGAAAGCATAGTTTGCATTCTATTTACTACAGAAAATATAATCTTTAAACGCATCCTCATTGTTTTCTATTGAACTTTTGGTTCATGATATTAAGGATTTCATAAAACAGATCAAAACAAAGATAAACCAACAGAATGAAATGAAAAGGAAGCTGATTGAAATATAGGCAGGATTTTTTTAAAGGGCTGTAATAAATTAGGAAATATTATAAATATTAAAACTATTATTGCAAACAGAAAATTAAAATCAACAATAGGTACAATAAAAAGAACAATGCAGAAAATTAGATCAGTAATGTGGAGGACAAACTGGGGTGTTCCAAAGATGCACAGGAAAAGCACAGACTGATGGAAAAGATTAGGGATCTGACATATGGTAGCATGGTGTTCCATAAGAAGAAACATGAACAACTGAATTAGAATCAATTACCACGACACGATAAAAGACAACTTTCCCAAGTTGATAAAAGATCCAGCTCTGTGATGACAATGTCCCAAAATGAATGAAAAGATATACTGTTGGTCATAGCTTTGTAAAACCTAAAGATAAATAAATAAATAAATAAAAAGTATTCTGGCCCCAGACTTTGCCTTCATATCTCTATACATCAAACGTAATGAAGCAAATGGACAAATTTGCTTACTTATTTTGAATAGGTAAGAAATTTTATTATCAACAAATTTGTTATTCAACCATAAAAGCATGAGTTTAAAACCTCTGATATTTAAAAACGAACACTGTTCAAAATTCAATAAAATAGTAATAAATAAATACAATAAAAAAGGAAAGAAAATAAAATATGCAACTAAATAAGAAATGTGCAGAATACCAATGAAAAAAATATCCTGAATTTTTACTGCTATTAACAAATAAGCAGTAACACAACATTGACCAAATGGAAAATTATGCTACATTCTATGATAAGAAATCCAAGTTAACACATTTTATGAAACCACAAATAAAATCTTAGTGGTACTTTCTGAACTTTGTGAAGATGATTCTAAATGTTATCCAGAATAAACATACATGAAGAACCAAGGGGAGAAAAGATAAGAAGGATGCTATCCTCACCAGACATTGAAAAGTTAGAATATTTGAAATAGTATAAAACTGATATCAGAATGGACTGACCAATTAAGCAGAATAGAAGTACAAGAATAGAACCAAGTAAACGTGAGAATTTATTACGATATAAAGGTGACATTTCAAATCAGTGTGCAAATGATTAATTATTTAATAAGCAGAATAATTTTCTAAATATTTAGAAACAAATCCTTGCAAATTTTCTGCAGATTAAAGATTTATATGCAGAAAATAAATTGCAAAAAGTTCTAGAAGGAATATATTGGTGAATATATTTGAATAAGATGGATATGACTTTTCTAAGTATATATAAAAATATTGAATAATTTGATTTCTGTAAAACTGCTTCTTACAAAAATTGCCATGAATAAAAAATTAGAAGAAATATTTCAAATATGGTTGAGCTACATGCCTCATTTCAAATATAGATGAACTACATGACATTATTAGTTGTGTTAGAAACTATTACAAAACTAATAAGTGAAAATTCAATGAAACCATGACAAGAACATAAATTAACAGGCATATCAAGAAAGAAGTGCATATGGCTAATATAACAAAAATACATTCAACTACTATTCAATGAATATATAATTAAATGAGACACTTTTAGTCTTCATTAAGTGAAGAGTTCAGATTATAAAACAATGTACACGGTAACCTTGTCTTTGTGTGTGTATGTATGTGTGTGCCCAAGAAAATATATACCAAAAGTGACCTGAATCACTAGGGAGGTAAATTATTATTCTGCTTTATGCCTTTCTAGATTTATTAAATTGTTTATAATAAACATATTAATTTTAAAATCATAAAATATTACATAAATATTTCTGAAAACAATGCACTGGGCACAGATAATTTTTAAGCCTTTAATGAATAGTATTTACATGTTATAGAGCATGTTACAGAACAGAAAAAGACAAGAATTTTAGAATGCATTTTATTAACAGAACACAATCTGATCCTCTCCCCAAAACAATATGAAGAAAATAGAAGTGAAGTACATAAAAGAATATCTGAATAATCAGAGGTACATATTACATAGCTAGGTAGAAGGATGAATATTGTAACAATGTCAATTCTTTCTAAAATAATTTGTAGTCTTAACATAATTCTCACCAAAATCTCAGTGGATTGTTTGGAGGGTGGGATGAAAGGAGTTTGAATAAATAGCTCTGAAAGAAGAATCAACTCGATATAAGCAAAGAAATGAACAGGGCAGGAAGAACACTAAGAGGGGATTAATTGACCAGACACTAAAACATATTATAAGGTTATAAGAATTGAAACTAGTGAAGAGCTAGTATAAAAATAAATCAATGAACCATTGAAACAGAATAGAAAGTCCCAACACAGATCATAATAAATATGAGATTTTAATATATAATAAAGGTGAGAAAAATAAATTAACAAATAGAATGGTGAAAATTATTTAATTTTTCTAATAAAACAAAATGAAATCCCAAATTTACACATTCTGGCTAATGGGTATAAGCAGAAGGCATTTGAAATTCCCAAGAAAATGTTCTTGAAAGGAGAAGATATTCCCTTTTTCATCTCTTCCTCCTTTCTGCTAACTGGAATGTGAACTTGATGGTTGGAGCTTAGTCAGCCATCTTGGACTGTGTGATACATACATACATACATACATGTAAGTCTATCTCAAAGATGGGGAAATAACAGACTACAAGTCTTGGTCCTTCTTAGCAGCTGCCAAATAAGCCCTAGTCTGCTGATCACTAGACTTAATTTATACGAGAGCAGCACTGACCTTGTGTGTACCACTCTTATTCTGCTTTTCCATAACTCACAGGTAAATCTAATTCGAACTGACTTGCCTGGGTCAGAACAGTTGAGACCTGTAGTACAGACATGGTCGCTAAGACCTAGTCCTTCTGCAGGGCTGATGTTTAGGGAGAAGTAGCAAGGAAGGGATTTTGAATAATTTAGTCACTTCTATAGATCTACTACATAAAATAATGTATCATGAAGTTTCTGACCAAGTATAAATTAGGTTTTTATCCAGGATTTAGCATGTGTGAAGATAGATTAAAGACAGTATTTAGAAACTACTCTCATTTTTGCCCCTTGTTTTTCTGTTCTGAGTTTACCATATATATGCCCTTGTCATAGCCAGTGAAAGCAGAGTTGACTAGCTTATACTACTTCTGATGTTCATTTATTCATTCATTTATCAAAAATGTATTTAGGGACTACCATGTGCCAAGTACCATTCTAGAGATGCAGCAGTAAGTAAAAAAGACAAAAAATTCCTGCCCTCATAAGCTTGTATTTAGTGAAGGGAGACAGAAAATACCCAATAGAAATAGATAAAATATATAGCGTATCAGAAGGTGATGAGTGCAAAAAGAAAAATAATAAAGAACAGAAAGAGGATAGGAAGTGTCAGAGGGTGGCAATTTTAGATGGAGCATGCAGAGAGGGCTTCACTGAGAAAATGGCATTTGAAGGAGGGAGTCAAGGTGGTGAGTCATCTTATATTTGTATCAAAGCACTGGAGGCAGAAAGAAGGGCAAGCATCTGGGGGTGTATAATGCTTGGCATATATGTGGAACAGTAATGCGGACAGTGTGGCTGGAACAGAGTGAAGAAAAGGGAGACTATCAGGGAATGGGATAAGAAAGGTCACACAGGGCTAGCTTGTGTAGGGCATTATAATCTTAGGCTTTTACTCCAGAGAGATGGGAAGCTAGCAAAAAGTTTTGAGCAAAGGAGTCACGTGATCTGCTTTAAGATTTAAACTGATCCTTCTGGCTGCCATGTTGTGAATAGATGAGGAACAGAGCAGGAAACAGAGATGAGTTAATCCAGGAGAGAGATGCTGGTGGCTTGGACCAGGGTGATAACATTGGAGGTGTTGAAGAGAAGTCAAATTCTGGGCACCTTTTGGTAATAGTGCTAACAGGTTTGCTCTGAGGAATTGGATGTGACCTGTGAGTGAAAGAGAGAAGTCAAAGATGACTTCGAGGGGTTTTGGCCTGCACAGCTGTAAGGTGGTGATGTCATTTACTCAGATGGCAATAACTACATGAGGAAGAGGCATTTGGAAAAAGATCTCAGAATCTAGGGAATCTAGAAAATTCTGGACCTCTCTGTTGGTATTATAATTTCTCTCTGAAGTCAAGAATCAAGTTGACCACTGAGAATCCCTGCACTTTGCCCCAGGCTTTAGAGGGCTCTGACATGGCCCCTCCCTGCTCATGCCACTCCTCACAGGGGGAACTTCCATAGAACCAAGAGGCTGTGTCACTGAGCCTCTGCTTCTAGACCATGCTCCAGATGGGACCCTGGAGTTCCCTGTCAAATGCCACAAACCAACTTGCAATGTCCATGTAAGTGTACATCAATCCAGCGTAAGCCAGACTATCAATATATGCACCCTTAGGCCAAATGCATAGATAAGGGGTGGCTGAATACAGGGTAGGAGGAGTTCAGATGGAGCTTGGGGTGAGGTACCCACACACATCTGTGCCAGGTTCTTTGCAGAGTGGGACAGAGCCAGGAGTGGGAAGAGAGAAGAGGCCAGCCATGGGCCAGGGTCTAGCTTTCTCCATCTTCCACATTTTGGCATGAAACTCTGAGGAGCCTGAGAATTCTAAATTCAATTCCAGCCGGACAGATCATTATAAAGATACATTTATCAAGATAGAAATATAGTACATATTTTATTCAACAGTTTGAGAGCTTGTCATAAATATTCAGATATATAGTATGTGGGCCTCCATGGATACTCTAGCCCCGGGCCCTGAAAATTATAGGTCTTGGCCTATATGGTAAACATACTGCCATTGGTATCAGAGACATACTTATTTTTCTAGGTGGGATCCTGAGAAGCAGTGATGTGCCTATTGCTAAACATATTATCATAAATTTATTATTCTGTGGTAATAGACATGGACCCCCCCAAAAGGAATCTTCTCTGTATGTGCTCCCACAGTTCTTAGCTCAGTGTTGAGAACATGTGCTGAGTGTTAAAAAACTACTGATCCCATCTTATTCTCGGTTTCTTCTCAGTCTAAGTGTTAGAAAAACTACTAATCCTTTCTATTCTCAATTTTCTCACCTGTAAAATGGCGCTAACACTTATCTCAAAGATTGTTGTGAGAATAAGTAAACAACTAAAATGTAAAGTAAACAAGTAAAACCCTAAGCTTCACATGATTGTCGTTCTGTTTTTGGTAACCATAGCTTACATTTTTGTGCATTCTTAAATGTTAGAAAAACATAAATAAGTATAGAAATAACGAAAGAGTTTATGTAAGTATTTTGCTAATGCCCACTGTATTCACTCTCCCTTCTAAACCTAGGAGAACATTTAAATGTAGGTAAGTAACTCTTGTGTTCTGGAGCTAGCGCTATGCTTGTTTCTTGAGACAAATACGGAATTCCCATTACTGTTGATGGTAATTATCCCTGAAGAACAAAGCATGATGAGTGGAGCTCCTGCTGAGGAACTACTTTAAGGACTTTGAACTTTAGGAAAGAAACTTCAGAAGGCTACACATGACAATGACCTCAGGGCCTACACTCCTGCTGCCTCCCTAGCTGCTATTTTCTGTTGGTGGTTCCAAACAGGTCATTTCTGGGGCCATGTTGTTCTTTATGACCAAATAATAAGAAGCATATTCCAGAGAATATGCCCTAAATTAGGAACCTAACATTTGATACTCCATAGTGGTACTCCCTGTTTACCATAAAATGCCCCAGCTATCAACTCAAAAGCCAATCTATATTATGGTCTAGTAGTGGGGATAGGGATAGTACCAGTAATTGTAATAATAGCATCCACCTAGATTACTATCATTATAAGTTTCAGATCACCAACCTAAACCTCAACTCTACCCAGCATTCTTGGTATGCTCTTACTGCATTCTTGTTGTGTCTTCATTCTCCTACTCACTGTGAAATCATTTATATCCTCTCTATTCTTCATAGCCTTCATTGAACCACACTGGGAAACAGACCATATAGGCAAAATGATAACATTAGGGAGTTGTGAGTATACCAGTATAATGAAATTTAGAAAAAATAGAGATGATTGGATAAAACTTTGCAACATAATGCTGAGTGTTTATCTTCTTAAATAAACTATGTGAAGAAAGGAATGGTCTCTACTGCTGAGGAAATCTTGTGTCAATTTCTTCTCCTTTCCTTTCTGCATACCCTAACTTTAAATACCTTTATTTATTCTACAAGGCCAAAATATCCATAAGAAGCATTCACTATAGCAAGAGGAATTGTAAATGGCCTGACAGGCATTCTTTGGCCTGAGATGACCTGGACAAATTCTAGGAGGAAAGATCAGTTTAGTGTTTACCTATGCACAATAGCAGATGTCTTCCTAAAAAACTGCTTTAACTACAAAATTCCTCAGTTTTATTATAATATAAAGTTATTAGGTATATAACCTAATTGATTATATCCCCTTAATTAAGTGCCCTCTTTATTATTATGAAATGAACTTTCATATCCCTGAAGATATTCTTTGCTCTGGAATCTACTTTATAGCCACCCTTGCTTTCTTTTGACTATTGTTAGGATGGTATATCTTTGTCCATCCTTTTACATTTAGCCTATTTGTATCTTTATATTTAAACTAAGTTTCTTTTAAACCACATGCTACTTCATAGTATGACTTAGGAAATATTCCCTCCTTTTCTATTTGTTGGAAACATTTTTAAATAATTGGTATTAATTCTTTTTAAATTTTTGGTGGAATTTACCAGTAAAGTCATCAAAGTCATTTCTTTGTGGTTGTGTTTAACTATGCATTCAATCTCTTTGTTATAGTTCTGTTCAGATTTTCTGTTTTTTTCTTGAGTACATTTCAGTAGTTTGTATGTAGGAATCTGTCCATATCACGTAAGTTATCTAATTTGCCAACATAGAGATGTTTGTGATACTCCCTTATAACCCTTTTTATTTCTGTAAATTCATTGGTAATGTCCTCCCATTCATTTCTGATTTTAGTAAAGTCATCTTTTCTCTTTTTTTCTTGGTCTGTCTAGTTAAAGATTTGTAATTTTGTTGATGTTTCAAAGAACCAAATTTTGATTTCATAATTTTTTCTATTGTTTTTCCATTCTCTATTTCATTAATTTCTGTTTTAATCAGTATTATTTCCTTCTTTCTGCTTGCTTTGGATTTAATTTACCTAGCGTTTTGGGGGTAGAAGTTATGGCTATTAATTTAATATCTTTCATATTTTTTAGCATAAGTATTTATAGGTATAAATCTTCTTCTAAGCACTGCCTTAGCTGCATCTTGTAAGTTTTGGCATATTGTGTCTTCATTTCCATTCATCTCAAAGTATTTTCTGATTTTCCTTGTGAGTTCATTGGTTATTTAGGATGGTTTAATTTCCATGTATTTGTGAATATCCCGAGTTCTTTCTGTTATTGATTTCTACTTTTATTCCATTGTGCTCAGGTAACCCTTTGCATCATTTTCATCCTTTTAAATTTATTGAGGCTTGTTTTAAGGCCTAACATATGATCTGTCCTGGAGAGTGTTCCATATACCCTGTGTTTTCTGCTTTTGTAGGTGGAGTGTTTTATATATGTCTTTTTGGTCTAGTTGGTTTATAGTGTTGTCCAAGTTTTCTGTTTCCTGTTGATCTTCTGCCTTGTTGTTCTGTCCAGTATTGAAAGTATGATATGAAGTCCCCAACTATTATTGTTGAATTGCTCCCTCCAATTCTGTCAGTTTTTGTTTCATGTATTTTGAGGCAAGCAGCAGACTCTTAGCTCCATCTTCTGAACTCAGGAAGCTTTCTGGGCTTTGCCTGCAGTGCCCCTCTTCCACTGTGGCCTGGAAGCTTCTCAAGACACTAATATGGGGCTTGCCTAATTTGTTTATTGTCCATTGCCTGACATTCAGTATGTTAAAAATCATTGTTCCATATATTTTGTTGAGTTTTCTTTGATTATTTCACTTGAAAGGGTAAATCTGACCTCTGAAACTCTATCTTAGAAGCAGAAGTTTGTTAGGCTATGTTTTAAGTCAAATTGTTGCAAGATAGTACCTTAAAATAGGGGTTAACAAACTTTTTCTTAAAGGGCTGGTATATTATTAGTATACTTCTATTACAATATTACTATTTTAGGCATTACCAGCCATCCGGTCTCTATTGCACATACCTTATAACTCTGCCATATTAGCTAGCACAAAAGCAGCCATAGACAATACATAAGTGAATGACTGTGACTGAATCCCATTAAAATTTTTTTCACAAAAACAGGTGGTAGTCTCCTAGCTGTAGTTTGCCAACCTAACTTAATATCTCAATCTTTGTACTTTTCTTTTCCAGACTTCCTTTTATGTGACCCTTCCTCCTGTTAGTCAGACATTGTCTAAAGGAAAATTCAAATTGTTATAAATGGGATGCAAAGAAAAAATAAAATGACAAATTTTTAAACTGTCAAAATGGACTCTTGAAAATTAAAAGTAATGTTTTGAAGGATGAAAGGCAAAGAGTTTATGCCATAGAATAGAATAGAATAGAATAGAAATAGAATAGAAAATAGAATAGAATAGAATAGAATAGAATAGAATAGAATAGAATAGAATAGAATAGAAAAAGAGCCAGACAACCTCATACATACTCTTTTCATCCTCTCCACCCACTTTCACCCTTAGTTTTCACAGGAATAAATAACCGTCACTGGAGCTGAGATTAGGAAAAGGGAGATGTGATATTACCTTGGTCGGGGGCCAGATATAATAAAACATAACAAGGATAAAACACAAGGAGAAGACAGGAGTGAGCATTAGGAAGCTGTGATGATAGCCAAAGGCCAGCACTGCAGAGACTCACAAAATCTGGGCCAATATCTACAGATGCTGAGTCACCATTTGTGTGAGCTCTATTACCCATTACTTTCATTTCTGTAGGGTAGGGGACTTATGTTGATAGCCCGTAGTTATTACTTGGTATGTTATCATTTAGCAGGAAATTTACCCATTCCTAGCTGAGTCCCATCCATTCTGCTCCATGTGGATACTCCCCATCTTTAATAGCCAAACATTCTTAAATTTTCACTCCCCCTACCTCCCACCAAAAAAACCCAAAAAAACAGACAGTGTAATGCTTGTCACTTGGAAGGGGGTCAGGGTATGAAAAGGAAAGTCCTAGGAGAAGTTTTGGGAGAAAATTGAAGCCAGTAAAACTCATCTTTATTACATCAAACTATCCCAAATATATCCTCCAAATTTAGTAAAAATTTCTCTACAATTTTTTTAATTTATGCACATTTTTTATCTCTGCATTTCAGTTTTAAGAAACAATGTTCTTACTAAAATAATAATTAAAGGAGAATCACAAAGCTTCTGCTTAAGCCATTTGTGTTATGAACATAACATCTTTATCAGCCATGCATGAGATCCTTGTGGGTCTCATCTATAAAGGTGATGACTTTCACTATGCCTATCAGTTCCCTGTGAGAGAAAGGTCAGTACAGCTGTGGAGGCCTGGCCCTTTCTCTAATCTGGTTGGTTGCCCCCTATTTTTTTGAGTGAAGTCTTAACTGAGGCTTAATTATATCCCTTATTTGACAGAAGAAATATTCTTAACCAGGTTTGTGGTCCATAGTTGTTGATTTAAGGATTCAATTTTCTTAATCCTTAAATGTATTTTATTTTCTGGTTACTTTAAGGTCTTTGCTGTTTGTGCAACTCTCATTCTACTAGTTAGCATTTGCAGCCACACAATTAATTATTATTGTTTCAACATGCTACAAAAATGTCAAAGTCAACATCAAACACCTGTTATGACACCTATGAAGCACCATTATTAGCATAATAATGAGATTATTTGAGTTGCAGGTGACACTGAAAATCATCAGTGCCAACTTCTATATCTCACAGTTTATACTGAGGCCCTGATAAGTGGAGTTGCAAATTCAACATCACACAAGTGGAACTAAGGCTAGGATTAAGGGTTTCTGACCCTAGTCCATGCTCTTTTCATGATTCTGTGCCACCAGTGATGTCATTTAGTTCAAAAGTTTCCTTTGGAGCTTGAAATATGTCTTAATGATTATTTTAGATTTCCTAGATGGGGGAAACCCCCCTTCAGCACAAAATAATTTTGCAAAATAAATATAATCAGTGAGTACATACAAATTTGACCAACTATGACATTCCACTAGCTCATTCTGATGTCAGCAAAGACAATACCAACTGATGAGAACACTCATAAGTAGTATTAAGTATCAATTCTAGAGCACTGTGTACTTACTCTACCATGCAGCAACAGCCTCTTGGTTTCATTAATCTGTTTCTGGTTTCTATTCTCTCTTACCAACACTCTTTCTCTTCACTGTCAGGTCCCTTCAAGTTGATTCAAAAAAACTAAGCCATTCCTTGGGAGAAAATATTTTCATGATAAAGGGCTGATAACTAGAATCTATATAGAACTCAGGAAAATTATCAAGAGAAAATCAAACAACCTTATCAAAAAGTAGGCAAAGGACATGAACAGAAACTTTTCAAAGGGCCAACAAACATATGAAAAAATGCTCAACATCTCTAATCATCAGGGAAATGCAAATCAAAACCACAATGAGATATCACTTAACTCCAGTGAGAATAGCCTTTTTCAAAAAGTCCCAAAACAATAAATGTTGGAGTGGACACGGAGAGACAGAAACACTCATACACTGCTGGTGGGACTGCAAACTAATACAACCTCTGTGGAAAGTAATATGGAGATACCTCAGAGAGCTAAAAGTAGAACTACCATTTGATCCAGCAATCCCACTACTGGGCATCTACCCAAAGGAACAAAAGACATTCTATAGAAAAGACATCTGCACTCAAATGTTTATAGCAGCACAATTCACAATTGCAAAGATGTGGAAGCAACCCAAGTGCCCATCAATACATGAGTGGATTAATAAAATGTGATATATGTATACCATGGAGTTCTACTCAGCCACAAAAAACAATAGTGATCTAGCACCTCTTGCATTGTCCTGGATAGCGCTGGAGCCCATTCTACTAAGTGAAATATCAGAAGAATGGAAAAACAAGCACCACATGTACTCACCATCAAATTGGTATTAACTGATCAACACTTATGTGCACATCTAGTAGCAACATTCATCAGGTGTTGGGCAGATGGGAGGTGGAAGGAAGGCATGGATATATATATATACACCTAATGGGTGTGGTACACACCGTCTGGGGGATGGACACACTTGAAGCTCTGACTCGGGTGGGGCAAAGGCAATATACGTAACCTAAATATTTGTACCCCCATAATATGCTGAAATTAAAAAAAAAAATTCTTAACCTGGCCTTAGTAAAGAGAGATTTATTATAAAGAATTGAGGATATTTCCCAGAACTGTAGGGCAAGAAATTGAGCTCTTGCTTTATTAAGAACTCTCTGGAACCTCATGGCTTTCCATCTCTTTCACTTATCACATCTGTCCCCTTTCTTCTGCATTTTTTTAAGTAGGTGGATTCTGTCAGAGCTTGTTCAATGGCATATCAAAAGTCCAAAAATTGCCTCACTCCCCAAATCCACATTACCTTACAGGCAAAGTGCCTCTTCTAAAAAATTTATAGGAGCATAAAGGAAGTTATTGAAATTTCTAATGTAATTGAGTATGGAAATAAGGCTTACCATAAAAATTCTTTATGTAGGTATAAAGCTGCAGAATTTTCAAAATGCTTCCACATTCTCTTATTTTTATCTCACTGTAAACCCATACGGGAGGGAACCAGGTGTCATTGATCCCATTTTACAGCTGGAGAAATAAACTCTGACTTTAAATGATTTATCCAAGCAGTCAAATCAGATCTTGAGTCCAGGTTTCCTGGCTTCTTGTCCATTTGCCTTTCAATAACCACATCCATGGCCATTGACCTGTGTAAGGAGGAAATAGTGGTGTGCTGTGGAAGTGATGACAGAGGCCAAGATAGGTGAATTAACTAGCCACCTGACTATTTTAAAACTTGGTTCAGAGGTCTGTCAGTCTATAAATGGATTATTATTCTTGGACGTTAACTCTATACCTCTTCCTTTTTTATGTTCTTCTTTGTGAACACACCAAATTACTTTAATCTGTGTTTTCAAATTTTACTTAACTTTTAACTTCCTATAGTCTGATTCCTCTTCTGAAAGTGAACCAGAAGTGACCTGAAAAACTGGCAGAAAATAATGTGAATGATGATAACAATGACAATAACAACCCAAGGCCAATCTTCTATAGGATTAGAGTTTCTTTTGAAACTGAGGAAAAGCATAAAAAAATTTGAAGACAAATGTTAAATATCTGCCACTAGATGAAAGAATTCCTTTTTCAGTGATTGATATGAGCCTAAGGAACGAACTCCATGTGTTTAAGCAGAGCAGAAAACTTGAGTACAAAGGTATTACGCAAACAAAGAACAGTATTTCCATATGTATAAGTTTAACTGGGTCTGGCTGAAGTGAGCTCTGGGGCACCTTTCCTAACACAGACATGTGAATCTGGGATTTGTATCTAAAACAGTCTTCATGGTTAGATCATTGTTTACATAAATGTAAGGTGGTATTTTCTGGTAGGGTATGCTGAGTGAGAATTTGCTAGTGTAGAAAACATGAGCACAGATTTTACAAGTTCCCAAGAAATACATAAACACAATGTTAATACAACAATGACATAGCATCAGGCTATTCCTAGTAAAGCAGATAATATCTCGATTTAAGTGTTCTTCTACCTAGACGTTTGCAATTGTGAACACCTGGGATCAAATCTCGAAGAAATGAATGTAACTTATAAACTTAAAGCAGAAAACATATGGCTCATAGGCCCATCCTAAAAGAAAACTGACTGTAGGATTTTAATTCAAATGGAAACTAAAATTGATTCTGCTCACAGAATGTTCATTGGTACACCTTTAATTGACCACTATTAAATGGATATGGGTTTTGTGTTTTTAATAAAATTACTACTACCTTGAAAAATGTCAACTAGTACATTAATAATTAAGAAAAAAAACCCAAAGTAATGTCACCTCCTGTTTGGGAAATGAACATTCTTTCTTATGGCAACTGCTTGCCTTCCTCACATTTAAAGCTTCCCCTGTAGCTCAATAGGCACAACTCACCCCTCCTGATCATCATTTCACTATGTCTCTGTTTCCCCATGTTCTCCTCTCCCTAGGCTAATGCTCGGGACTGGAAGAACTATGGGAAACAGTGGAAGAAACAACCAAACCAAGCCTGTAGTATAACTTAAAATGAGGATCAAGGAAAAATGCTGGATGACAGAAATCCAGTCCTGGAAACTTGAAGCCTCAAAGTTTAGAATTTGGAAAGAATAGAAGAAAGCACTGAATTCTATGGAAGAAAGCAATGAATTGGGCAGATGAGTGGCAATGGAAACACATGCCTCTTTCCCCCATTTACCATAAGGATCTATTTCATTCCTCCTACATCTCTCAATTCTCTCCCAAAGTCAGAAAGAAGACCTAGATTCAGAACATGACTTCCCCACTACTAGGTATAACCAAGTCTACTAGGTATAACCAAGTCACTTCATTTTTTGAGAAACCAGTTTATTCATTCACAAAAAAAGAAAATAGTTTACCTACCTCATTCACAGGGCTGTTAAAGGAATTGAAATGAAAAGTTATTTCAGAATTTATTTTGCTCTGTAAAGCACCATATAAATATAAGGGACTTTTTTTTTTTTTTACTCCTTTTTTTTTTGGCAGCTTTTTAAATCCTCAACTCTTCTATTTTCCTCTAACTTCTCGTTAACCCTTTTTTCTCTTTCTTTGGTCTGCATTTAACTTTAAAATGTGAAAGGTTTTTTATTACAATTCCCATATAGTTGAAAACCCATTTGGCTTAAGGTAGTACTTAGCTCAGGGGAGCAGTAAGTTCTGCAGCAAGCCCAGTCAGTACCAGATCTCTGCACCAGGGGTGGGTTGACCCTGTATTTCACTATGTGTCTGGCCTGTGTAGTCAGTTAAGTGCGGATGGAGTCTTAAAGCCCCTTCTCTTTTGGGTTTGATTGATATGCAAAACCAACTAAAAATCCTCTGTTACTACATAAGGTACGGTTAAATCTGGAAAAAATGGAAATAATTATGGCTTTGTGGGATCACTTTCAAAATACAAGCATCTTTTCTATTATTTTCCTTTTCTTGCAAATAACCCAGAAATAATGAGACTTCCCAAGGATTAACTTGCTCATCTGACCAATTCTGGCTCAACATCCTGACAGTGTCTGGTTAAAAGATGTGACTACCACAAACATAGCTTCCCATCCCCTACACCATGTTTTACTCATTACCTGGCAAAGGTACAAGCCAAAATTCTCGTAAACCTCCTGATTTCCCGTTCATAATTTGGGGAAGTAAACCATGGCTGAGAAACCACATGAAACTCCATTAAATGAATCTAAATAAATGATATCCCTCCAAATGAATCACCATTTACCCAAACTCCACACACTGCAGAGAGACAGGAATGGTCAATAAATACCAGACTCGCAATAACCACAATGCACAGACTTGGTCTCAGGGACAACACCATCTCAACTGCACATAAAGAGAAAGCAATTTCTACAACTCCTGGTCACAGCTAGAAATGTGAAGATTAAACAACAGCCCTCATCTGTCTGTGTAACAACTGCCTCACCAGGCAAAATATAAATGAGGAAAACTAAGTCAAACATTAAAATGGATGCTAAATTTAGATGAGAGTGAAGAAAAAAATATTTTAATGACTGAGGATTCCTTTGAAAGAATGCACATAAAGTAACTTTTAAATTGCACAACATGTTTTATGATCATAATGAGGCCATTTTCTTGGCAAGGTGGTGCTAGAATGTCTTTTAATTCCTTAAACCAATGTTTGTGGAGTTCTTATTGTATTTCAAGGAATGTGCTAGGTGCTAGAAATAAAATGGTCAACGAAAATATACTTCTTACCTTCTTGGGCCATGCCTGTTTTTTGTAAATAAAGTTTTATTGGAACATAATCATTTGGTTATGTATCTCCAGCTGCTTTCATGCTACAATAATAGAGCTGAGTCATTGTGACAGATAATGGCCTTCAAAGCCTAAAATATTTACTATCTGGAACTTCATAGAAAAAGTTTGCCAACCCCTGGTCTAGAGGGAGAAATGGACAATTATGAAACTGTTTAATAAAAGCTATGAAGTGGGAATTTTGCAGTGTTATGGGAAGAGTACCTAATTCTGATCTGGAGGATCAAGGAAGATTTAAGGTGACATTTAAGCTGAGACCTAAAATTTAACAAGTAGCTAGCCAGCTGATGGGTAGAGAAAATGTTTGAAGGAACTGTCACATGCAAAAAGACCTGGTGGCACTCAGGGAAGTAAAAGTACAATATGTCAACCTGGTTGAAACAAGGCAAGTGAGGGGAGTATGGATGAGAGATGATGGCAGAGAGTAAATCATGACCCAGATCACAAATGTTCCACAATGTCATCCCAAGAAGCTGTGAAATTATTCTCAGAGTTTAAGCTGTAGGGTAAAATAATTAAGCTGTATGTATCCATGATTTGGTGTTTATATAACACTTATGATAAGGCTCTTTTCTGACACAGCTACCAGGAAAACAAAAGCAAAAAACTTTGAGATTCATCAGGAAATGCTAACATTCAAATTAATCTATCCCCCCAACATCCATCAACACATGGCTATGGGAATTAATTCCTGAGACAATGTGATACTAAAACTTCCTATAACTCTTAATCCAATGTTTCAACTCCAGTTTGTGCTGCCAACACAACCAAAGCACACCTGCAAAGATAGTCAGTGATGGATGCTGAAGAGGAAGCCAACCTGCCCAGCCTGAAAACTGAGGCAACTGAGGCAATTTAGGTTTGACTTCTGCCTTTACAATACAATGTCTATATAATTGCCCATGCTTTTCTTCCTATCTCATTGGCTGTTCCAGCTCAAACTTATTTCCTGTTCTTCTTCCTCCAGACCTCACAATGTTGGAGTTCCCCAGTACTATATCCTTAAACCTATTATCTACCTATACTAACTCCCTTGTTTAAACATCATTCACAAGCCAATGATTCCCAAATGTATGTCTTTAACCCAGGCTTTCCTCCTGAACTTCAGTCTTAGGTATTGACTTGCTTATTTGACATCTCCACTTGGATGTCTAGTAAACATCACAAACTCAATATGTCCCTCATCAAACTTCTTCCTCTCAAAATTATGCCACCTGCAGGCTTTTCCATCTTATTTGATGGCGACTCCATTGTTTCTGCTGTTCAGGCCAAACATGTTGAAGTCATCCTTGACCCCTCTCTTTTTCCCACACTCCTAATGCAATCTGTCGGGAAATTCTCTTGGTTCTGACATCAAAATATATACAAAATTTAACCTTTCTAACCATCTCACTGCTATCTTCCTCTTGGACTATTGAAATAGCTTCCTCTTTTCCCTGATTCCGCCCTTGTCTCTTCAAGTCTATTCTCCACACGGGAGTTGGAGTTAGAGTGATTCATTTAAAATATAAGCCAAATTGTGCCACCTTTTTGCTCAAAACCCTGTGTTCACTTCTCATCTTACTCAAATGGCTCTGCTCTCCCCACACCTGGCCCCCATTCCTTCTTCAATGCCATCTCCTACTACTTTCCCCCTCACTCACTGCATTTTATACCTACTGATATCCTTGTTGTTTCTCAAATATACCAGGGATCCTCCTCCCTTAGGGTTTTTGTACTGGCTATTTACTCCACCTCAGATTCTTTCCCTCCAGATAATCACATGGCCTATTACTTTATCAACCATAATAAATTGAATTACTGACCTCAATTCTTCATCTTTGCCTATATCCACACCCTTGCTATAATCCATCATGGGTTCAGTGTATTCCCTGTGCCTTGACTGTAACATTGGCCATTTGACTTCCTGTGGCCAAAGGTATGTGGGCAGAAGCAAAAGAGGGCCAGTTTTGTTTTGTTTGTTTGATTGTTTTTGAGACAGAGTCTTGTTCTGTCACCCAGGCTAGAGTGCAGTGGCGTCATCATAGCTCACAGCAACCTCAAACTCCTGGGCTCGAGTGATCCTCCTGACTCAACTTCCTGAGTAGCTGGGAATACAAGCCCTCACCACCATGCCCAGCTAACTTTTTCTATTTTTAGTAAAGATGGGGTCTCGCTCTTGCTCAGGCTGGTCTTGAACTCTTGATCTTAAGCAATCCTCCCACACTGGCCTCCACAACTGCTAGGATTACAGGCGTGAGCCACTAAACCTGGCCAAGAGCTAGTTTTTAATCTATCCCTGAAGAGGCTTACTCTTGAATTTTCATCACCATCAAATGTCTTCCCCCTACCTGATTGTACCATTCAGCCTATGCCCTAGGATGAATACACATGGAACAGAACTGCTGCAGCCTACCTTCAGACCATTGAGTAATAATAAGCGATTGTTGTTTTAAACCAGGGATTGGCAAACTTTTCCTGTAAAGGGACAGATAGCAAATATTTAGGCTTTATGGGCCATATAGTCTCTATTGTAAATGTTCAACTCTGCCATTGTAACTTAGAGCAGCCATAGACAACATGAAAATCAATGAACATATCTGTGTTCCAGTAGAACCAATTTACATAAACAAGCCATGAGCCAGATTTGGCCCATGGGCCATAGTTAACTGACCAGTGTTTTAAGCTATTGAATTACAGGATGGTTTGTTAGGCACAACAGCTAATTGATAGATCTCTTTCAAGACTTTCCCTTGTCATCCTCTCAAGTAGACCTATCTTAACCACCCTACATTTTTTAAAGAGCTTTATTGGAGTATAATTCACATTCCATTCAATTCACCAATTTAAAATATACACCTCAGTGATTTTTAGCATTCACAGTGTATTCACTTCCTATTGCTACTGTAACAAAGCATCACAAATTTTTGTGGTTTAAAACAACACAAATTTATTATCTCATAGTTCTGGAGGTCAAGAGTCCAAAATGGTCTCACCGGGCTAACATCAATGTGTTGATCAGGTTGAGTTTATTTCTGGAGGCTCCAGAGGATAATACATTTTCTTGACTTTTCTAGCTCCCAGAGACTACTGCTCATATTCTTCGGCTCATGGCCCCCTTCTTCCCTCTTCAAGGCCAGCTGTGGCTGGTAGAGCCCTTCCCTTCATGCCGCTTCTCTGGTTCTGACTCTTCCGCATCCGTCTTCCCCATTTAAAGGCCCCTGGGATTACACTGGGCCACTCAGATAATCTCTTTGTTTTATGGTCAGCTGATTAACAACCTTCATTTCATCTTCAACCTTAATTCCTCTTTACCATTTAATGTACCATATTCAGTTTCTGGGAATTAGGAAATGGACATGGAGGGGTGGGAGGAGTGGATTAGTTTGTCTACCACACACAAAGTTGGGTAACCATCATGACAACCTAATTTTAGAACATTTTCGCCATAACCACCATATTTTAAACTGCAACTGCTCTCTCCTATCAATAATCCTGATTTCCTTACTATGCTCCTTTTTGCCTCCACATCAATTATTACCTTGTATAAGTACCTTTTACTTTCTTATTTTGTTAATTTTTTAATTGTTTTCCTCCTCCCATTAGAACGTAAACTCCACAAGGACAAGGGCTTTGTCTGCTTTGCTCACTGATATATCCCAAACACTTAAAAACAGTGTCTGGCACTTGGGTGCTCAAATATTTGTTGAATGAATGATTCTATTGTCAATCTGGCACTGGGAAAACACATTTAAGAGAACAATACCTGTTTGATCTGAAAACCTGAGACTGATTTTCTCCAAGATTTACTAGAAACCTGTAAAGTTTATTGTAAAAATGATCTATGATGGTTTTATAAAAAGAGTAAAAAGGAGAGACTCCACCTCTTATCATTACAGACCAAATTGGGGATATCTTATCCCTAATCCTGGATATCTGGGCCAGTGTTGCATAACTGAATTTAGGCCCTGCGGTGGGAAGTAAGTAAATGGGGTTTAAGACTCAAGGGATAAAAGATGGCCTTCTGTTTCAGACACAAGCTCTTCATGAGTATTATACAATTTGATAATACAATTGGAGCTATAGCAGGGAATAATCATCACCAGTACTACTTACTGAACAGCCAGTAAGTGCAAGGTACTATACTACTTTACATGTGTTATTTACAATCTTCAGCATAATCCTGCAAGGTAAATACTATTATATCTGTTTTTCAAGCAAGACTCCAAGAGGTTTAGTGACTCCCTTAAAAGTAACTGATTATTAAAAGGTGACCTAGTTTTTGAACTGAGTCTGTTTGACTCTAAAGCCCTCTTATTGTCCACTATCATTTAATCCCATTAAGACTATGTGTCTAGGAGAAACAGCATATTTTATTTAAAAGGTAAAAGTATCAATTATACATAAATATTGCTGATAAAATCCACATCCAGCCAGTTCAACTTTTATTCATCATTTTTTTTTTTTTTTTTTGCCTGACGATCAAATAAAAATTACTGGATTGTTCAATTACTTGTTATTTTATGTCTTGGTATATGATTGCTAATTTCACAAAAATTTTCTTTAATTGAATAAGACCTTTCTGACCTGCTTTGTTCCCATGTACCTGGCTCAGTCTATGCTTGCCTTGATGCTACTAGACCAAGCATCCTACAGTTAGGATCCACTCCACTTAACTGCGTTTGAATCTATGAACTCATTGATAGTAATCAAGAGCCTCATTTCTAACTGAAGCTCCTTTTTTGCTCTGGTCAAGCCTCAGACCAAATGCAATGAGCCATCAACATCTCAACATCTTATGAGTGTTCACTTCCACAAGTCAGGATTAGTAGCATTGCTAATTAATGTTACTTTTCATATCCTTCCCCTTTGGAGTAAACTGGCAACTTTAATCTTTAGCTTTCAGAAAACAGAATTCTGGAATCACATTTCTTTTC
>RJWJ010024736.1:0-24580 GCA_004363605.1 Indri indri | reverse complement strand
AGAGGTCAAGAAATGTACCCTAGATCACATGGCTATGAAGCGGGGTGGTTTGATGGGAGGGGGCTGGTTTCCTCCATAGCAGCATGATAGAGCCAAGTTCACATAACCCTGAGATCAAAACCAGGCTCTGCACCTTCCAGAATGAACACCCAACTCATGATTTCAACCATTCCCAATGAAACCTATAACATTATTCCTATGAGAAATGAAGAGTATTCCAGTTCCTAATGTATCTTTTATCCTCCTTCCTTAAACCTCGAGCCTCGAGGATTCTACTCCTGTCAAAGTTGGAAAGGATTCTATTTAGTCACTTCCTCACTTAACAAACACTTATGATACACAGGCAATATGGCATAGTGTTAGGAGAGCAGACACTGCAACCAGACTGCGTTGTTTGAATTGTGGCTTTGCCAATTACCTGCTGAAGATCATATAGTTTGTCGATTAACCTTTCTGTGCCTCACATCCCATAGGTAAGATGGGTTAATGATGACGCTGACCTCACATAGTTATTATGAATTTTAAATGAGTTAATCCTATGGAACACTTAAAACACTGCCTAGCACATAGTAAATACTCAATAAGCATGAGGTAGCATCAGACAGATATTTAGGAAATAGAAGTGTACTAGGTTCCGGAAACAAAAGGACAGGTAATCTAGTAGGAGGTATGGGGCACATTCATTCCTTTGGTAGGTACTTTTATGTGCTAAGCACCAGGTGCTGCGGGTGAAACAGCTAAATGAAATACCCCCTGCAAATATTTACACACTACTAAAAGAGATAAATAGAGAAACAAACCAACTGAGGCAGGAGTGAGTAATATTAGAGCACTTGGGCGCAGGGATGCCTGGGGATTGTAACAGAGAAAATAGCCTGCGAAAAGGTAAAAATGTTTTCTGTCTCTTCAAAACCCCCTCACGCATTTTGAGAACTAAAACCTACATCCCTGCCTCAGGCCAGTGGTCGGGAGGAGCGGGAGAGTGTCCTTTGTTCTTTGTGCCACAAGAGATGGCTCAGGGGAATTGCCCAGGCAGAGGTCATGAGATTGTCTTAGCCAAAGATGAGATAAATCAGAACCTTTAAAAGCTCTGTACTTCTGCTCAGAAGCAGGACATTGGCATTTTGAGACAGGAGTCTGCCAACCTCCTCGTTTGCTGGCAAATGAATAAACTTCTCTTTCCTTCTCCTCAAACTTCTTGTCCTTGTTCTGATGTGGCCTCAGGGAAAAGTGCTGATTTTTTGGTAACAGGATCAGAGGAGGCTTCTCACAGGAGGGGGGCCAAGGTGAGACCCAGTGGAGGAGAAGCAATTTGTCACATGAATGACTAGAACGAATGTGAACTGTAAGGTATGTAAAGGGCCCTGGGGCAAACTGCCTGTTCACTGACACAGAGAGAAGCAGGAAGGATAGAGCAAGTGGACCTGTATGGCTTGAGTGTTAGGGTTCCTGGGGCAGGGGTAGGAAGAGGACGAGGAAGCTGGAAAGAAATGGCACCAGCTTATCAAAGGCCTTCGGTGCTTTGCAGAGGATTTTGGACTTGATCCTTCTACATAATGGGAGTCATGGAAAGCTTTACCTGTAGGAACCACATGATCAGATAATCCAGATCAGATGAGAGCTGGAGTTACAGCTCTAGTTATAGTAATGCTCCTGGTGAGAAATAAAGGCCTGCATTGGAGTGCTGGCCATGGGGATGGAGAAGAGAAGTTCTGGAGGTAATAGGAAGAAGAATTATTAGAATGTAATGATTGATTAGAGCACAACGGAAGGGCAGTAATATCCTACATTGCCTTTATATGTTGTATCCTTCTAGCCATTATTATGGATATTGGTACAATAATGGAAAGAACATAGTTTTTGGAGCTTCTTGCTATTGAATTCAAATCCAATCTCTACTATTTGTTGGTTTCATGGTTAGTGTGGATAATCCTCTGTCACAGTTTTTTAGGATTAGTAACATAATACATGTAAAGTGCCTAGTACAGTGCCTATCGCAGGGGTGGGGTTGCTTTTCATGTTGGAAGGCCACATTAATTTAGCTGTAATCAAATAAGTTTGCATTCGAGAAACTTCAATTGGATATGCTTAAAATGTACATTACCTTTTTTTTTTTTTTGAGACAGAGTCTCGCTCTGTTGCCCGGGCTAGAGTGCCGTGGCGTCAGCCTAGCTCACAGCAACTTCAAACTCCTGGGCTCAAGCAATCCTACTGCCTCAGCCTCCCGAGTAGCTGGGACTACAGGTGTGTGCCACCATGCCCGGCTAATAAAATGTACATCACTTTATGTAAAAATCTAGCTACTATGTACTTAATAATTTCAAAAAATGAAAACTGTTTGTTAATTTTAAGGTTAACATTTTAATAACTTTGTTGTGTTTGCTTTTTGTTGGAAAATAGTTTCTTGGTTTAAATTTTAAACTTTATTACTGTGTTAGTTGAAGGATCCTTCTTTAAAAGGAAAATGAGAAGCAACTTGAAAGCATACACAGACTTAATTACCTATGCATTCACCACAGGATCTGTCTTCCAGCCCACCACCCAAGTTCATGCTCATTTAGTCAAAGAAATGCAGAGATTTTTGGTTTTGTTTTTTGTCTTGGAACCTAGAAGCTACTTCCTCCCTCATGCTCTCTTACTCGTTTCTTCAAATCTGTGCAAGGCTAGTTTCTCCTCACGATTCAGGCCTCACTCAGCTCAGAACGCTTTATGACCATACAATCCGGAAAAGTTGTTCCCTCCTCACATCACATTCCCACAGTATTTATCACTCTGAAAATGATCTTGTTTACTTGTTTTTATTTTCTTACTCTTTGCTGTTTTTTCTGCAAGCTTGCAAACTCCATGAACATGGAGGCCTTGCTTGTTTTATACACCACAGAATCCTCAGGGCTCAGAACAGTGCTTGGCAAAAGGTGGATGTTCAATAAATAGTTGTTGAATTAGATGTTTCTTATCAGAATGGACAACTAGCTGTAAATGTGAATATTAATATACTTTCTATTTTCAAAAGGGTATATACAGATACATTCAGAATGTCATTGAATGTATATAAACTTAAAAACTTGGTATTTATTGTAATGTCCAAAATAAAATGTTTTAAAAAGAAGAATAAGAATATCTTTTCTTTTTTTCTCTTTTAAAGTTCTTCTTTTTGGTCTGACATATTCAAAATTTAATTAAAAAGAAGGGGAATACACTAAACACAAAAATTAATTTTATACAGATTAAAGCCTAACTGTAAGATCTAAAGCTATAAATCTATCGAACTTTTAGAAGAAAACATAGAAGTAAATCTTTATGACCTTGGATTAGGCAAATGCTTGCTAGATGTGAAAACAGAAGCACAAGTGACAAAATAAAAATAGATAAATTTTGTAATCCCAGCACTTTGGGAGGCTGAAGATCACTTGAGGCTAGGAGTTTGAGACCAGCCAGGGCAACATAGTGAGATCCATCTCTACAAAAAAATAGAAAAATTAGCCGAGTGTGGTGGTGTATGCCTACAGGCCCAGCTACTTGGGAGGCTGAGGCAGGAGGATTGCTTGAGCCTGGGAGTTTGAGGTTGCAAGTGAACTATGGTGATGCCATTGTACTCTAGCCTGGGTGACAGAACAAGACCCTGTCTCAATAAAAATAAAATAGATAAATTGAACTTCATCATAAAGATCATATCAAATTAAAAACTTTTATGCTCCAAAGGATACCATCAGCTGAGCATGGTGGCTCACGCCTATAATCCTAGCTCTTTGGGAGGCCGAGGCAGGAGGATAGCTGGAGCTCAGGGGTTCAACACCAGCCTGAGCAACAGTGAGACCCCATCTCTACCGAATAAAAAAGAAATACAAAAAGACAAAGAGGTACACAAAACAACAAAACCCAGCCGGGCATTATGGCACCCGCCTGTAGTCCCAGCTACCATGGAGGCTGAGGCAGAAGGATCGCTTACAGGTCAGGAGTTGCAGCTTGCGGTGAGCTACAATCACATCACTGCACTCTACCCAGGGACACCAAGTGAGACTCTGTCTCAACAAAAACAAAAAAACAAACAAAAAACAAAGGATAGCATCAAGTAAGTGGAAAGTCAACCCACAGAATGGGAGAAAATATTTGCAAATAACACATCTGATAAGGGACTTGTATCTAGAATGTATGAAGAATTCTTACAATAATAAAAAAGATACATATACCAGTCTTAAAAAAGGCAAAGGATCTGAATAGACGTTTCTCTAAAGAAGATATAAAATTGGCTAATAGGCATGTGAAAAGATGCTCAATTGGCCATTGGGGAATGCAACCAAAAACCGCAAGGAGAACCACTTCGCACCCAGTAGAATTGCTATAATCAAAAAACAGAAGAACAACATTGGTGAGGATGTGGAAACATTGGAACCCTCATAATTGTTGGTGGGATTGTTAAATGGTACAGCCTTTTGCAAAATAGTTTGGCAGTTCCTCAAAATGTTAAACACAGAGTTACCATATGACCCAGCAATTCTATTCCTAGACGTACATCCAAGAGAATTGAAAACATATGTCCACATGAACCCTGTAAATAAATATTCATAACAGCATTACTCACGATAGCCAAAAAGTGGAAAAACCCAAATTTCCTTCAACTGATAAATGGGTAAATAAAATTTACTCTATCCAGACAGTTGAAATATTATTCAGTCATAAAAAGAAATGAAGTACTGATGCATGCTACCACATGCATGAACCTTGAGAACATTATAAGTGAAAGAAGCCAGTCACAAACAACCACACATTGTATGATTCCATTTATATGAAATGTCTAGAATAGGCAAATTAATGAGAGAGTGGTTGCCTGGGGCTGGGGGTGGAGGGAATAAAGAGTGACTACTAATAGGTACAGGTTTCTTTTGGGGGTGATAAAAATGTTTTAAAATTAGGTAGTGGTGATGATTGCACAACTCTGTGAATACATAATACTAAAAATCCTTGACTAGTACCCTTTAGATGGATGAATTATCTGACACGCGAATGTCTCAATAAAGCTGTTTTTCTATGTCTTTTTTTTTTCTAAGAGCATAATGTAGAAAAAAGTAAGGGAAGTTTAAAATCCAAAAGACTCAACCTTCAAAGTAAGTTTGAGGTGGCAAAATAGGGAGTGAAATATTTCTATTTTTAGATTTGATATTCTAACTTTAGCAAGAGCCCAGACTTGCAATATTATACTTAGTGTTCTATTGTCAGACATACCCCTATCGTCCTTTTCTTCACAAGAACCACCTTTATTGGTTTTGTTTTTAAAATGTATTATGTATTGAGTGCACTGAAAATGAGAGTCCTTTATTTATGTTTACGTGATGCCAGTATCCAGTGTCTCCAAACTGTTAGAATAGTTTTATTTTGTTATGTGTGGTGGTAGCAATGTAAGCATAAAGAACTTTTTCCTCTACTGTGTTCCTCACGAGTATAACATTTGGGTGCCTGACTGTGAAATCAGACAGCCAGGACTCTTTCAGTCAATGTGAATTGGGAGAGGCACTAAACCTCAGGTTCCCTTTCTGTAAAAGGGGGATAGAGGTAGAAATACTATTTACTTTATAATGTTATTCTGAAAATTAAACGAAATAATGCATGTAAGGATATATTATGTTTCTCAGTTTTGTTAACATTAGGCGACTATATTGGATATGGAATCATGGCGTTTGGATAGTTTTCAGCAATTATTGCTAGAAAACTCTTTAGAAAGGCTTGCTATAGATAAGACTGTGAAGTTGCATGGGTATTTTTCAGAGAACAAGATGTGATTCAAGTATTGCTACAGAGAGCTGATATTTTAGGCCATATTTCTAATCAGTGGTATCATATGATAGACATGTTGCTTTTACAAATCATGTTTTTAATTTGAACAACAGAGTCTGCCAGGAAATCTCCTTTCCTCCTTCTGTGATGTTTATTCCAGCCAATATTTTCCTATTGAGAGTAGCAGCAGGAACTTTAAAGTATTTTAATATTTAATATTCAGAAATTAATATTTAAAGTTATTAGGATAAATGAAACATTAGCAAAAATAATGTTATAAAATAACAATTGAGAGATGTAAAAGACATACCATCTTAAGCTTTATTTGTATACTGTAAAAATGGGCTTTAAAACTTTTCTGAATTAACCAAAATTCTGTGAGAGAAGAAAGAGGGAGAAGGGAATTGGAAGTATTTACAAGGTTCTTCCCTTTCTTGCAAATGTTTATTCATAATATTTTTATGGTATCTTTTTTTTTTTCTTTTGGCTATGTCTGTGGAATTATGGTATCTTAATAGGTAAATTCAGGAGCATAAGTGAACCTCAGAAAATCATAACCAGACAATTCCTCCATGTGTAGCTTATTTTTAAACATTCTTATACTCCTATTGTAATCATGCTTAGTGGTTGTGAAGATCTGTTTGAGGAAACCAGAGATCTGCAATGGAGGAGAAAAGTGACAGACTAGTGACAGACAACAGGCCCATCCCATTCTCTAGATTGTAGTAGGAGTGGTCAAGTTATTTAACTCCTTTTTTTTTTTTTTTTTGAGACAGGGTCTCCCTCTGTTGCCTGTGCTAAAGTGCAGAGGCATCATCATAGCTCACTGTAACCTCCAACTCCTGGGCTCCAGTGATCCTCTTGCCTCAGCCTCCTGAGTAGCTGGGATTTCAGGTGCACACCACCACGTCTGGCTAATTTTTCTATTTTTTGTAGACATCAGGTCTCCCTCTTGCTCAGGCTGGTCTCGAACTCCTGAGGTAAAGTGATCCTCTCACTTTGGCCTCCCAGCGTGCTGCGATTACAGGGGTGAGCCACCGCACCTGGCCTACTTAACCTCTTTGTGTTTCATTTTCCTCACCTTAAAGTAGGAATAATAATATCTTTCTCATAGAGTTGATGTGAGGATTAAACGTGATCATACACTTAAACTGCACTAAGCACACAGTAAAATACCAAGTTTTAGCTATTAACATTGTTATTGTTGCAGAGGCTGGAAAAAGATAAGAAAAGAAGAGGGGCTTTAGCTGATGTCTCAAAGATGCAGATATAAACAGCCCTTCGTGCAGAAAAAGGATTGTAAAAGTATGGAGTTCTTCCACAGTGTGCTTATTTTCAAAGGGTGGGAAGAGTATGGTCAAAAGCTTCTTGTCTTGATAGGAAGCACAAGAGCCAGAGCCTGTGGAAGAAGGGGTGAGATAAGGGTGTGCACGGATGTGGGAGGGAGTGGGACTGAGGCAACAGGGAAGTAAGTGACTTTGAGGAGTGGGAGAGGATTGAGAAACAACAAAACCAGGAGGCTTGCTGCCACATGCCTGCAATATGACTCTGTCTTCTATTTTCCCTCTTAAAGAATTGACTCTCAGAAATTGATAAGATTACAGTCAGCCATATTACATAACCCGACATGCAACAATGTTTAAATTATATTGGAAATTGAATAACTGACTGGCTTCTATCAGGACAGAGCCTGGATTAATGAGTTGATATCAAATCTCACAGTGGAGTTAGAAAAGTTAGAATTAGTGACTGGCGCTAGCACTTACAGCGGTGTGAACTTGGTAAGTCATTACACCTCTGAAATGCTTTCATCTGTAAAAACAGGGCACCGATTTACCTAACAAGATGTTGTTGAGATTGTCATTCATAGCACTTGACACATAAGCAGTGTATTTTCTATTACGTTTTGTTAATGGCAAAAATTATGATATATTTAAACACGGTGTTACTAAATGTAGTTCAATATGCATTGACACTACAGTATCTTAATGAACTATAATATTATCAACTAATATCAATGGTTTTAGTCATTACTAAATTAATTTGCTGACATGTTTTCCTGTCCTCACTGCATCTCCCAGCACATATACAGTCAAAATGCTCTAATTTATTTCTTGGGCACATTTCACAAACACCCCAGCCACCTAAACCTTGGCTTGCCGTACGCTAATGGACAATTAACTGGAATGATTCTAGAAAGTGTTTCTACAAACAATGCTTTTTGGAGGCCTGCCCACTGTCTAGAGCTGCACTATCAGGAGTTAACAACTCTTAAAGCACCGATCGCAACCCGGCCAGCGAGCCCGGGAAAGGCGCGCAACAGATCCATCTGCTCTTTCAACTTGTCTTTTTGGCTAGTTCACGTCCCCCTCGAGAGGAAGCATATCCGCGTCACGTTAAACAGAAGAGGCTTGATTCATTATAGAGGATGAAGGAGGGCGACTCCAGCCACTGGGCACCTAGGGGCTTGGCACAGACCCGGTCCTGCCCACTGGAGGCCAGCGCCGCACCTCGGCAACACCTCCTCCCCCGGAAGTTTGTGTATTCCAGATGTAAGGTCTGGGAGTCACCTTGACCCTCCCCGAGCGGTGGGGAAAGTTAGCTCTGGGCCGGAGGCGGGGTGAGTGAAAGCAAAGACCGAGCACTTTCGCGAGCAAAACACGCCGTCACGCTTTCCTGGTTTCAGGGTAGCCGAGGACCTAGAGAGTTTAAGGGTGGCAAGAGCAGGTGGCAGGGCTCCGCCCACCACCACGCTTCCCCTCCTTCAGCGCGCACGCTTCACTCCCTCCGTGAGGTCCCGCCTCTGAGGCGAGCGCGAAGAGTTGCCGCGCGATGCATTCTGGGAATTGTAGTCCCGGAACCGGGAATCGCCTCAGGAGAAACTGTTCTGGCCTACATACCCCAGGGTGCCGTGCGGCGCTGGCCGCTCCCGGATGTGTGCCTGGCGCCGGAAGAGAAGACGGCCCCCCTCTCTCGGCCCGGCCATCTTGTGGGAAGAGCTGAAGCAGGCGCTCTTGGCTTGGCGCGGCCCGCTGCAATCCGTGGAGGAACGCGCCGCCGAGCCACCATCATGCCTGGGCACTTACAGGAAGGCTTCGGCTGCGTGGTCACCAACCGATTCGACCAGTTATTTGACGACGAATCGGACCCCTTCGAAGTGCTGAAGGCAGCGGAGAACAAGAAAAAAGAAGCCGGCGGGGGCGGCGTTGGGGGCCCTGGGGCCAAGAGCGCAGCTCAGGCCGCGGCCCAGACCAACTCCAACGCGGCAGGCAAACAGCTGCGTAAAGAGTCCCAGAAAGACCGCAAGAACCCGCTGCCGCCCAACGTTGGCGTGGTTGACAAGAAAGAGGAGACGCAGCCACCCGTGGCGCTTAAGAAAGAAGGTAAAGCTGGGGTAGAATGTGGGGGAGACCGGGATGGAGGGAAGGAGCGAGGGGACTTGCAGATACCACTTGTTTCTGGAGCCAAGAGGGTCCGTGGGAGACTTTGCCGCCGATTTCCTCAGCGTTTCTCTCACGCTGCAAAAGCCAGGTCTTGCAAAGGTGCTGGGAGCGTGGTAGCCGCAAGTTCAGGCTACCACCTGCAAGGTTCCCGGAGCCACCCCCTTCCCGCCTCAGGTTCTGAGCGGAGGAGCGTGGTCCGGTGATAAGCTGCTCCTCGGCGTGCTCGCGGTTCGGGGAGGCTGTTGCCTTCCCGCCGGATTCCGTGGCGGGCTAGCGCATGGACTGAGTTGAGGGGAAGCCAGCCACTTAGCGAAGCTTTCCGCAGTTACTGAGAAGCCTGGGATCCACAGCTGCTTACTGCGCGGAGCTTTTCCTCGGCGCGCTCCTGTCGGGTGCTGTTGTCTGTTTTAGGCTTCTGCCCTGCCATCTTGTCCCACGATGGCGCGGAGTACCCTCGCTGAAAAGCTGGGAGTCGTTCGAGGCTATCAGATACTGTGGGGTAAGCTGCAGTTTGGGGTGCCACATGTGCTCGGTTTATTATTGTTCCTCCTCCACCCCTCAACTGTTACAGTCTCATAACTTGCTAGAGTGAGTTCAGCCGTTGGGAAGTAGGGGAATTTGGCTCCACTCAGTTAAGCAGAAGAGGGGATTCCGAATGGAGACTAGTTTATTGCAGGGCATCGTGAGGGTCGCCCTAGTGTCACTATCTTTTCTCCCAACCTCAGTATTTCCTGTGGTGTGGCCTGACCTGAGCCTTGTGGGTGAAATGAGTGTAGAGGCTGTCACAACGTTAGTCTCAGCTGAGCTCTTTAGAGTCTGTAGCTTTTTTTCCCACGTGTGCGTGAAGCATGCTGGATTTCACTGGCGGTTTATAGTGCTTCGAAGGCGCTGTGACTTTAACAGGATTGCCTTGATTTTTGCATTCTCATTACTGGTTTGTTGTGGTTGAAAAAGAGCAAAACTCTTGGGGGTAAGAAAAAGCATTCATGATCAATAGCAAGAAGGTGCATAGGACCTAAGCTCTAACTCTTTAAAGTTGCCTTACATGTGTTGAAAGTTGAAATTACTACTTACTGCCAGGTGCTCCTGAAAGACGTGCTCATTAGCTTTAGTTGAATTATGTAGCATTCAACTAATTTTAAAAATCAAAACAACTTAGGTTTTGCTTTAGGAATTTGTTTTTGAGAACTTTTGTGAGGGTTGAAGTGAAGAACCTAGGACCTAAGTGGTGAATAAAACAAAATAATTCTTTTGTTAAAATTATAGGTTGGAGAAAAGCACAGCCGAAGATTTAGAAAGCATGTACACATCACTTAGGCCAAGTATCTGTTCAACCAGTTAAGCTTTATGGCAATCTAGCACAATTGAATAAATCGTTTAATTTCTGTGTTAAAGGACACTGGCTTGTGTAATTATTTAAACTATGTTTTTAAGTTGACCTCCTTGATCACACTAATCCAAAAAGTAAGTACATGAAAAATCTGAGTATGAAGCATAAATCTAAAATGTACCAAGTAGATATATGTTCACTCATTTCGAATGTTCAAAGCATGAAGCGTGGTTTAAATGCCTCAGTTTTGATTATGAAGCCCATCTATGAAATAAACTCTTACTTGGAAACTAGTATTTTAAGTTATAAACGTGGGAATTATTTCTTAAATTTATAACCAGGAATAAGTTCGTCATTCTTAGGAAAACTATTCCTAACATTTTCCTTAGGCCAGTATTTCAGAGCACTCTCAAACTTTAAGTTGGATAAAACAAGCTTATAAATACGAGGAAAATGTTGGATGAAAAATACTCCTTTTGAGATCCTACCCACCTGTCAGTCATTTTCTGTGCACTGGAGATAGATCTGTAAACAAAGTTCCTGCTGGTTACAGTAAGAAGGATTGTTAGCCTGACTTTGTGTTCTATGATTTTGTTAATATTCACACAATGCTAGACATACTTCAGATAGGTAATTAATGTTTGTTATATGAATTAATTTTGTAGCTTCTTTTTTGTCCATTTGAGAAACTTCAGAATTGACACAGTGGAATGTCATTGCGTGTTAGACCGGGGTGTGTGTTTGTGTGTGTGTGTGTTTAATAATAAAAGCCTTGAATCTAGTGCAGTTAGCTTGCAAGTTATAGATAAGCATATCAAAAGAAGCTTGCAGTTTTTTAATATCAATTGGTTTTCATTAGGTGAATTTATTTATTAAGTTTTTAGATTCTGTAAGCCTAATATTGAAATATTGGGTGGGGAAGCAAACCACTGTTCATTTGGGTGTGTTTGGCTTGTATGTCATTATAAGGACTGGTTCCATAGCTCCACCCCAATACGCTATACTTTGATGAAATTTATTTAAATGCTTTGGTATAAGGTTTAGCGTGTGGTCTATCCAGAGAGTTTACAGGGAGTGTATCTTAAAATGTTGCTGTTTGGCTTTAGTTACAGGCAACTGAACAATTGGGTGTGTCCTGATGGTGTTCCACTTTTCTTAGAAAGAACCAGAGTGAAGCAACTTAAGATCTCGTAAAACCAATTCCTCAGCTGCTGTTTGACTTTGTCAGAAATTGGGAATTACGGCATACCTGCAATCTTATGGTCATAAATTTAACAATCATTCTGATTATCCTTAAGGCCACCAATAATTCATATTGGTTGCCTTTGTGGGCTTCAGGCACGGTAGGAAAAAAGCAATAAGGGAGGAAATCGCTAAATGCTTCAGCTTTCACTTAGTGCCATGGGTTTCCTATTTCTTATATACTACTTAAAGGGATCCTTTGTGTATTTGGCTTTTTAAAGATTCTTTGAAAACAAAGATGCTTATAAGGGCAAATCTTTAAAATGTCTCTCTCTATCCATAATAAATAACTGAACTATTTCCTAGAGGTTACATAGAGTGTTTTTTAAAAGTTAGTTGGGTGGGGGGCGGTGGTATGTGTGCATATAGACCTGTGTGTGCACACATATACTTGTTTTATACATACATATTTTGAATTTTTAAAAATTTTTCTTTTTATATTTTTTACATTTCCATTTTGATTTTTTTTAGGCCGAAGGAACTTAGAAAACACTTGTTATATATTTTAAAATGATGTAGTAGGGGAAGATGACACTTTTTCTGGTTAAATAGCTATTTTAAACTGGTGGCATGCTCTCTAGTAATCCTAAATGCCATTCGTTTTCCTTTCAGATTTGTAATTTCATAGAATTATGAGTTACTGCATTTTTTTCAGATTATGTAGAATAAAATAATGTAGACTATATAGAATAAAATAATAAAAATCTTCACTTTTTGTTTGAAGGGCCATATCTAGTGAGTGTGTTGATTTGCTTGATGATGAATGGCTGCTGGTATTGTCTTTGGTATTTTTAAAGCCAAAATGTATCACTTGCCTAAAATTTCTTTAGATTTAAATTTTTTTTATTAAGGGACTGACATCTTGAAAAATGAGTGGAATAATGATTGCCAAAATGACTTCCACGTCAGTTATAAAAAACGCTTTGGGAGGAGGATAACTTGGCAAACTAAACAGAAGTTTAAAACAAGTTTATTATCTTTAAATGGAAATTTCCCTAAAAGACTTTGTTACATGGTAGGGATGCCCAATATATATGTCTTTCTCAACAGGTAGTTAGTGGACTAAAAAAGTAGTAATCTTTTTTTTTTTTTTTTTGACAGTCTAGGCCTACACTTTTTGTGTTGTAGAAATAATTTGCTTATGCAGATTATTTATCATTTTAGGAATAAGACGTGTTGGAAGAAGACCTGATCAACAACTTCAGGGTGAAGGAAAAATTATTGATAGAAGACCAGAAAGGCGACCACCTCGCGAACGAAGATTTGAAAAGCCACTTGAAGAAAAGGGTGAAGGAGGCGAATTTTCAGTTGATAGGTAAAGATTTAAAAAAGAAAGAAAGAAAGAAAGAAAACCTCATCATGTTTTATCAGTTCATAGAGTCACATCTTAAATTAAAACTATAAATTGGGCATAATTGCCAGATGGCACTGTGGCTAATTCTGTTAGTTTTGCAGAGATAAATGTCTGAATTTGGGCATTATTACGCTTTAGATCTTTGGGAACCAGTTCAGACTTAGATCTCCTGTAACGAAACACTTCCGTTGATTGATGGCCAGTTTCTTTTCCTTGCTCTCCCCAGATGTTGAGGCAGAAGGAAAATACTATTGGTTAATAGTTCATAACAAAACATGTTACTCCTTAAGCAGGTTAGATGTATTTAATTTTTAAGTGTTCTGGTGAATGGTAGTTTTGTTGAATTATAATGTGTGATGAGTAGCAATGAAAATGTGTATGTACTGGTAATAATGTTTTAGGGAATACCAAAATAATTTCCTTGTGTTGAGGGGCTTCCCAGTTCTGGTTTCCTTTATGCTTAGAAATAGACTATTGTGATTTTCTAAAGTAATGTGTTTCTGTTGGGTTATGAGCCAGTAAACATGTTCTGTATTTTTGATCCTTTGAATAGATTTTCCTGATTTCTTTTTCTGGAAACCATAGAAATAAAATTTTTTAATTTATATCATAGACCCATTATTGACCGACCTATCCGAGGTCGTGGTGGTCTTGGAAGAGGTCGAGGAGGCCGTGGACGTGGAATGGGCCGAGGAGATGGATTTGATTCTCGTGGCAAACGTGAATTTGATAGGCATAGTGGAAGTGATAGATCGTAAGTCTTATATTGGTTTTTATTTCACTTTAATATTTTAATCTATTTATTTAATAAACAAAATTTGAACTTCTAGAACTAGAGTATTATGTTAACTCAGTTTTGTTAGTTCTTTTTCACATTACAGTGGCCTGAAGCATGAGGACAAGCGTGGAGGTAGCGGATCTCACAACTGGGGAACTGTCAAAGATGAATTAACGTTGGTATTCTGATTTTTTTTAATAAGTAATTTTAATAAAATTGATCCTGTACCTTACTAGAGGCTCATCCATACCTCTATTAAATTTTACTTGTCCCTGAGACAACAATGGATGCTCTCAGAGCTGCTGTCTCACAAGATAAATGTCATATGGGATAGGTTTGGGTTATAGTGTATCAATTGGCCAATTTTTCTGTACTTCAATATATGTGTTATTAATTTTTTCCCATATGGATGTATAGCTTTTCCTGAAATCCTCCATTGAAGTTATTTGCGTACTCTGATTCTGTGTTTTTGATGGTTCCTAATCTAGCTATTGACATTCTGGTTGGTAGAAAATTTGATAAGCCGGTAAAGCTTTGTTTTAGCACTGTCTTGTCTTGGTACTTTTTAAGCATGAACCGTGTGAACTAATTTAATCAGTAGTTTGTATTGCTTTCTCTTAGGCTACTGGGGAGTAATTTAGTAAGAAAAGACTTTTTGAAGATGTGTGGGGTTTTAGTATCTTTGTGTGAAGAACCCTTTGGTTACATGTAAATGGACCTAGATGCCTTTCTTTTTCTTTCTTTCCTTAGAGAGTCCCCAAAATACATTCAGAAACAAATATCTTATAATTGCAGTGACTTGGATCAATCAAATGTGACTGAGGAAACACCTGAAGGTGAAGAACATCCAGTGGCAGACACTGAAAATAAGTAAGTGGCTTGTGTGTGATTGTAATGCCCCAGCATTGAAATCAGTTTGGATTTTTACCAGTAAGATGGCCCATAGACTTAATGCTGTTATTTGATGGCTTTTTGACAAGAGAGACTTACATTGTACCCTCATCCCTCAAATAGTATTTGGAAGAGTGCTTTACATGTGTATATTTGGCTCAAATGGTTTGAAAAATAGAATATATTAATGTGCTTATTTCTGTTTGGTTAGGCCTTTTACCGTTGTTATAAACTGTACAAATTTTATTCTGAGACCATCGAAAACTAGAAAACATGACCTTTTTAAAGTTAGTTTCATTGCTAAATTTTTTTCCATCAACGTAGAATTTGGAACATAACATTACTGGCCTGTTTTAAAATGTATGAGAAAAGCGAAGATCATAATTTAGTTCACTAGCTTTCTTAATGTTCCTGTTGCAAGTTTAGATAGAAGACTTGGTTTTGAAGTTTTTGTTTTTGAAGGATGGGAGTTGTTTTAAAGATTCAAGTTAAGCTGGTAGAAGTAATTAAATGCCTTCCTGTAGTTTCTGTCAACCCAAGCAGAAGTTATATCTAGTCGTTTGTTACAGTATTGTGGTTTAAAGTCTTGGATTACAGATTATTTAGGACAGTGATTCTTAGCTGGAGCATTTTCATATCAATCAGGGAGGGAATGCTCTTTCTGAACTTTTCCTTTTCTTCAGGAAGAATTGCTCTTACTGAGAACCACTGTTAGAGTGATGGGAGTGTCATATTCCATGGCTTTGTTGGGATAGGGAAAACGATTTACTGTTGGAGAGAGTGGATAAAAATACATGATGTTGGGTGTTTTGCGCTTGGGGTAATATAAGTTTTATTTATGCAAAACTATATGGAATCATAATTTTGTGTACTAAACAATGTCATTTGATTGGTGAGTTAAATGAACCCTATGTAATATTAATAAAGAGCCCATGGGGACTGGGCTCCGTGGCTCACACCTGTAATCCTAGCATTCTGGGACGCTGAGGTGGGAGTATTGCTTGAGCTCAGGAGTTCGAGACCAGCCTGAAAAAGAGCGAAGAGCAAGAATCATCTTTACAAAAAATACAAAAAATTAGTGGGGTGTGGTGGCATGTACCTGTAGTCCCAGCTGCCTGGGAGACTGAGGCAGGAGTGAGTATTGCTTGAGCCCAGGAGTTTGAGGTTGCTGTGAGCTGTGATGGCACCATTGTACTCTAGCCTGGGCGACAGAGCAAGACTGTCTCAAAAAAAAAAAAAAAAAAAAAAAAAAAACCCATGTTTGAATCACTTTCAGAGTAATGATAACTTTCCCAGAAGATAATGATGTATTGATAGGGTATTGGAAACAAATCCTTAGCTCAGGACCCAGGAATGAAATTAGGGTTGTTTGTTTTAAAGAAAATAACGATCACATTAGAGCAGAGCAGTCTCACTTTAGGGAAGAATCCGAGCACATAGGTATGTACCTTACATATGGAAGTATAAATTTAAGTAGTACAACTTTGGCTGACTTTGATTAACTCCCTTATGTAGTTTCCACAGTTTCTATTTGGTTCTCGTTTGCTCCTTACAGCAACCCATAAAAGGTAGGTGTCATGGCTTCATGATGTGATAAAAACGTATGCTATTCTGTTCCTGGCTGTGTCATAACATATTGGTAGCTAGGACCTTTTTTTAGATCCTTAGTTTTCTCATCTGTTAGATGACAAAATTGGACTCTATACCCAAGATCCAGTCAATTTGATGTAAACTTACTCTAGGAAGCTTTAAAATAGGATTTGTCAGACAGTAATGGGCAGCATCATAGGCTAAGATATTTGATCTCTAAGGCTAACTGAATCACCTGCTATCTTTGGAAAGAAGCAGGGCTCCCAAAATAGCAAATAACTTGTTTGGTGACAATTGGAAAATGAAATTAGACTAAAATAATGGATTCTGAGGGCTGTGGTTTGTTTCTATGAAAAAGGGAAAGGATAATATTCAGTAGTTATGGCCTGAGAATTATATTGGGAAATAACTAATTTGGTAGTAACTGTTGAAACCTGTGTGCTTTGCGGACAGTTCCATTACTAGTGAAACCTCAGTCTCCTGTCCATATACAGTACACGTTGGTTTGAAAGTTGCAGTGTGTAGATTCTAGGAATTGTAGGGAACTTGGGCTCTTACTTTGCTTTAAGTGCTAGTTGCTGAAATCATAAGAGAAACAGTTCTTTTCTATTCCAAAATTTGAAACCTGGTTGTTCACAGGCATCCTAGATAGTTATTTTCATATTTGTTATGAGTTACATATTGTGGGAAATTCTGAAAATTAAAAATGTTTCTTTTAGGGGAAGATAGGCCCAGGATTAGGCATATAAGAAGTTTGTTTTAAAACAAAGTAGTGTGTTCTTAAGAAGTATGTATTTTAGGTCTGGCATGGTGGCTCACATCCATAATCCCCGCACTAATCAACAAGCACTGAATTCCTAGTCTCTAGAAAGTTGCATGTTAGCTGTTGGATTACACAGCAAACTGTGGTATCATAGGGGATCCTTAGTCTTCTTTCTCTACAAGATTACCAACCAGCCAAGATTAACTTCCTTACAATTGTAAGTTTGAGATATTTTTATGTCAATTATACCAGCTCTCTACCAGGTATAAAATTTAAACATCTTTTCACAGGGAGAACGAAGTTGAAGAGGTAAAGGAAGAGGGTCCAAAAGAGATGACTTTGGATGAATGGAAGGCTATTCAAAATAAGGACCGGGCAAAAGTAGAATTTAATATCCGAAAACCAAATGAAGGTGCTGATGGGCAGTGGAAGAAGGGATTTGTTCTTCATAAATCAAAGAGTGAAGAGGTAAAATTAAGTTTTCTGGTGTTTGAAAATGTTCAGGTGTGACTTGAATTGTATTTATGATTTTTGTTTAAATTTCACTTGGATAATATTTTGTTCGTTTAAAAGAGGTTTACATAGGATCTTTTGGGGCAGATAACTTGCAGGAAAAGGAAAATAAGCTCCATTACCATATAAGAAATTTAGTCCTTCAGTCAGTTCACAATTATATTTAATACAATAGTGTTCTTTTTCCTAAAAAGCTGTCAGTTGTGTATTGTATAATTATTAGTGTTTTGGAAATATGGTAGTTCTTTTTTAAAGTTGTGGTTGTATTTTTTGAAATCTTGCCAAACTGGGAATCATTAAAAGACTGTGGTACTAGGTTGAAATCTTGGCATTTTCATATGATTTAACATAAAATATAAGTGGCTTCATTTAGTACTCAGCTTTTGAGACTGTCTGCCTATACCATGCATAATGGTCAGGACTCTGAGTAAATGGTAGTATCATCCTTGACTGTGGAATGGTGCCTGTAAAGACCAAAGAATTAATTTATGGGTTTGTTTTACTTAGGAAACATGGAAAGTAATGAAAATACAGTTGACCCTTTAACAATGGTGGGTGTTAGGGGCACTGATCCGCCCCCCCACCCCGAGTTATACTCCAAAATGAGTATAGCTTTTGACTACCCAAAAAGTTAACTAATAGCCTGCTGTTGACTGGAAGCCTTACTGATAACACGAAGTCAGTGAACACACATTTTGTATATTAAATGTATTATATACTGTATTCTTACAGTAAATTAAGCTAGAGAAAGAAAATGTTATTAAGAAAGTCATAAAGAAGAGAAAATGGAAATGGATTGTCCTTGTCGTCTTCACTTTGAGTAGCCTGAGAAAGAAGAGGGATTGGTCTTGCTGACTCAGGGGTGGTCAGAGGCATTAAGACAGTTCAAAGCCAAGTTGTTCAGGGGTCAGCTGTTATTTGAGAAAGTCACATTGGTGGCTTTTTATTTGGTAGCTTCTGGTTCAGCCTTGGGGCATGTTCCTAGAGGAATGTCCCATTTCTGCATCCTATTAAGGTTTGTGTAAGAGGTTTTAGTCATAGTTTTAGCTAACAAACTGCATTATTTCTTCTACTAAATACTTTTTGTCCTATCAGCTTTCTTTTTTATGACATTTGTGTTCGATTCATATTCATATTATAAATTGGACTGTGCCAGAAATCCAGAGTACAAATTCTATCATCCAAAGGTAAAGTTAAATTAAAATGTTGTGAGGGTAATCTGTAATAAAAAGATTTAATGGTATCTTAATATATTTTAATCTTTTAAACCAAAAAGCTGTGAGACAAACTTGGGAACATTTTAACATAAAATTGAGGTTAAAGAGACTTAGATTTAGAAGAGATGGTTTTAATATTTACTCTATAAACATAGTAAATGAGGACATTGTCTTAAGTGACAAGTCCGTGGGGAGGAAAAGAAACCATTAGAACCCATTGGCTGTTTTGTTCTTAAAGATAGTATGTGTGAGTAACACAATAGAATTCCTGGTTTAAGAACCATGAAAGTTCGTCTTGGGGAGATTGTTTACTTGAACTAATCATTAAACTGCCTAGGTTAATATGAAAAAGATTTACCAAACCTCCCTTAAAATTATTTGTAACTTTTTTGGGGTCCCAGCTGGACTTTTTCCCAAAACAAAATACATGTACACATAAAATTCTAGTTGTAATTTTGGGTGATTTATTAATACCCTGAAGTCTTTTCATGTATTTTATAGATATCAGGTTAGATATTACAATTTTAAATACCCTTTTACATTGAGCTTTTCAGAAATGACTATTATACAAGATAATGTATGATTACAAATTTGAATTATCAAATGTTAAATTGGTTATGAATAACTTTGAAACCAGGGCATTTTCATTATAAAGCCACTTTTATATGTTTGGACCCTTTGTGATAGGGATGCGTGTTTATATCTGTTCTTATTGGCATACATGGCCTTATTTGAATATTTAGGTCTTTAAGTTTGTTGTATATAACAATAGGGGATCTTTAACTTTTACTTGTCTTCACCCTCACAACAAATACGAGGTTTATTTAGTGGAAAGAAGAAACTTTACTTTCTTCAGAAATGGAGAACTGAGTCGCCATGTTATTGACAGAGCTGACATCAGAGTTTTCTGTTGACCAGTTAGGATTCTCTAGCTGTTCTAGATAAAAAGTATTTTGCAAATTCATCCTAGTACAGTCTCTTGGTATCTGTAGGGGATTAGTTCCAGGACCCTGGTAGATACCAAAATTCATGGATGCTCAAGTCCCTTGTATAAAATGGCATAGTATTTGCATATAGCCTATATGTACCTTCTCCTGTATACTTTAACCCATCTTTAGATTATTTATTAATACCAAATACAGTGTAAATGTTAAGTGATTACTTTTTATACTGTTTTGATTTATGTGTGTTATTTTTTATTATATGGCTATTTCTGAATATTTTTGATCTGCAGTTGGTAATGAAGGATATCTTTGGTTTGAAAGAGCATTTAAAATTAGACAATATATATAATTGATTTTAATTTGGTGGTTTGTGAATTTATATTTATTTATAGTTCTAGTCTCCTTTAAAATTAATATTAGAAGAACCTTCTATTAACTTTAAAGTGGGTTGGCATGGCATAAAGGGATGCCATTTAATTTGAGGATGAGATGATGTAAAGAATGAAAGCATGTATAAAAACACAAAAATTTATTTGTATTTTAAAGCATAGTTATTGACAGCTATAATACTACGAATTGTTTAGAAAGAACGAAATGTTCATTATCCCTTCAGAAAAGAGGATTATACATGTATTCAGGAAAAGAAAAATGTGCTTTTAAGTGATATAAGTGAAGTTCCCAACTAGAAGATTAAAACCCATTCATACTAAATGTACAAGAAATCAGGCATTAAGCAGTTGTCTGGATTTTTGCTTCCTCCCTCCCCCAGACTGGCTCATATAGCTTATACATAAATGCAAAAAAATGATCTGGATTTCACAAACATGATGACTGTATTTTTAAGGTTTCTTTAGTACATTTAAGGTGTGGTGTTACTTGTGCGTAGTTTTTCAAGGTCCCCTGTCTTGTGTAAAGGGTGTAGTGTTTGAGTTAAATTTCTAGCTCTCCAATTGTGGAAGAACATAATAGTTGTATATGAACTGAAAACACTTCTGTGAAGTCTAGAAATAATGTTTTTTCCCCGAGTTTAGCTGGGAGAATGCAGAGCAGAGGTTTTTCTTTCTTTATAACCTGTAGAGAGTCAGTATTACCACGAGTAGAAACCTTATATGCCATATTTTGAAAGGTCTTCATCAGGGATTCACTCATAATCTGAAGGGCATATTTAAAATGTACTTGTCAGATTTCATTCCTTGTCAGATTCAGTAGGTCTGGGATGGGGACCAGCCCCTTAGGTTGATCATGATCATTTATGTGCCTTTAATTGAGGATTGCCAGTATCGCCTGTAATTTAAAGTTAGAGAAATTTGAGATAGAGAAAAGTGAAGGGAATTCTTCCTTTAAGATAACGATAGCTAAAGCCAATGGTTACTTATTACCTGTGGAGGAGTTGACATGTTTGTTCACACAAAGTAAAGTTTGGATTTTTTTAGGAGAAAGCTCATTATTTAGGAAACTTACAACGTTACTTTCCTCTTAATTACCCAGTTGTCTTCACTTGAATTTGTAGGCTCATGCTGAAGATTCGGTTATGGACCATCATTTCCGGAAGCCAGCAAATGATATAACATCTCAGCTGGAGATCAATTTTGGAGACCTTGGCCGCCCAGGACGTGGTGGCAGGGGAGGACGAGGTGGGCGTGGACGTGGTGGACGTCCAAACCGTGGCAGCAGGACTGACAAGGTTATTTTAAAGACTTCTTTTTCCCTTTTAAGTAATTCAAAGACTTGTAAGTCACTGGCTAGGTCCTTTTGGAGACATAAGGAAGCAGAAGATTTAGACATACCTTTAAGAAACTACATTTTAGGTTGTATTTTTCTTTAAATCACTTAAATGTCTTTTTGAACAGCATTGTTAGTAGTATTAAATTACCACACTTTATTGAGTTCTTATTAGGTGCTGGTCATGGTACTGTGCTAGGCATTTTATGTACTTTGTCATTTAATTCTTACTTTGGCGACATCCTGTTTTACAGATGAGGAAATTCTGGTACAGGGAATCAAGTGAACTCTTGGCCTTTGCTAAAATTGACCTGAAATACTAATTGACCTGAAATAATACTGAATACTTTGATGATTTTTTTACTTTCTTTTGATAACACCTAACTGCTTTTTAGGTCTCAGCTTGGTAACCTTTGTGTGTCCATTGTATAATTCCTGTGTGACACTCACATGATTATTGACACCTTTTTTGTTCTTGATTTTTTTTACTGTTCTGTGAGAGTTGGGAGTGATTTTTGTCTTACTTTCTATAATCTCTCCAGTGCTTTGCACAGCATGTGGCACAAAACAAGTCCCTTCATTAGGACTTCATTAATTAATACTTTGCCCTAGTAATTGATAGATGTGAACTTGGGTCTGTCTGATGCCAAAGTTTGCTTTTAATGACTATTATTAAGCTAAAGTATTAGAGGAAACCTCTGGGTTGTTTCATTTTTTCTTACGGTCCAGCTTGGAAACAGCCATAATGTCCTCTTGGATTCTCAACACCTGATAGACAAATTTGGGGACCCACTTGCTTGAGTCTGATTATAGTGGTAACTTAATATAGATTTTAAGGTCCTCAGTGCCAGTGTAATGACATTTTGTTTCTTCTCTGACATCAATCTTTTTTTTTTTTTTTAGTTGTTATTTGTACTTCAGGCTGTAAATAACAGTTGGGACCCTTTTCTCTTTTTAGGCTGGGGACTCTTTCTTTTTTAACACTGAATGTACTACGTAAATGTTAAATTGGTTTCTTAGCATGCTTTCTCACTGATGCTACTCTTGTTTAAGAGAGTGGAAAAAGTACAAGAATACTCAACAACAAAGAATTCATATACATATCCCATGGTTTTTTGAAAAATAAAACAACCCATACTGTTACTAGGGAATGAAAATAGGTCTTGATAGAAATTCAGGACAAGGCTCATTGCAAATATTTGTAGTCTATTCTGATCCAAAATTTTGCCTTTTATAAGTAAAAGCTCTGGTACATTTTAACTAGTATTTTAACATCAAGATTTTTTTAGAGTTCTGTCTAAACATATACACTAGCGGTGCATTTTTAAGAATTGTGGGTAATTTTGGTTTGTTTCTTTTTCAGTCAAGTGCTTCTGCTCCTGATGTGGATGACCCAGAGGCATTCCCAGCTCTGGCTTAACTGGATGCCACAAGACAACCCTGGTTCCTTTGTGGACCCTTCTGTTCAAAGCTTTTGCATGCTTAAGGATTCCAAACAACTTAAGAAATTTAAAAAAAGAAAAAGAGAAAAGACTGTCATTCATACCATTCACACCTAAAGACTGAATTTTATCTGTTTTGAAAATGAACTTCTCTTGCTACACAGAAGTAACAAATATGGTAGTCAGTTTTGTATTTAGAAATGTATTGGTAGCAGGGATGTTTTCATAATTTTCAGAGATTATGCATTCTTCATGAATACTTTTGTATTGCTGCTTGCAAATATGCATTTCCAAACTTGAAATATAGGTGTGAACAGTGTGTACCAGTTTAAAGCTTTCACTTCATTTGTGTTTTTTAATTAAGGATTTAGATGTTCCCCCAATTATAAACTGGTTTTAAATATTGGACATATCGGTTTTAATACCTGCTTTGCATTTTCACACATGGTCAACTGGGACATGTAAACTTTGATTTGTCGAATTTTATGCTGTGTGGAATACTAACTACTTTATGTATTTTAACTTAGTTTTAATATTTTCATTTTTGGGGAAAAATCTTTTCACTTCTCATGATAGCTGTTATATATATGCTAAATCTTTATATACAGAAATATCAGTACTTGAACAAATTCAAAGCACATTGGTTTATTAACTCTTGCTCCTTGCATGGTTCATTAGGTTCAGATTATAACCGATTTATAATTTCAACTATATTTACTTTTCAAATGTGTGCTTTTCCCATTTTCAAAGCCAAACTAGACACCTTATTGGTGAAAGTTGTTTAAGCTACTTATTGTTGATAGACACATCCTGTCAAGTGAAATAGTTTAATGGGTATTAGGTTTTTTCCCTCTCCAACAGGGTGGGTAGAATAAGTTGATTTGGCTAATGCATAATATTTAAACTCTTCTGTAAAATAAGTGTCTGGCTACACGGTATGATTTGTGTCTGTGAAAGGTCCCCAAATCAAAATAGTAGTACATACATAATTGGTAACCCTTTAACCCTTCCTTGTTCTAAAGAAACCAAAGGGCACTGGTTAGTATGGTTAGATGGGGGAATATTTTAATTTTTGGAATTTGGAAAGCAGACAGCTTTACTTTGTAAGGTTGGAACAGCAGCACCACCCATGAAATATAAACCAAAAATCGTACTGTTTCTGAATTTCCTATTTTGCTCTTATTTGATCTTAAGTTGATAGATGAATGTTTGTTTCACAGAAAGTGATAAGTATCTTTTCCCTCTTCCTCCATTAGAATATTAGGGTGGATTCTTTGAATGGGAGCATCACCACTTACTAAAGCATACATGGAGAGGATGATCAATAAAACAGGTTTTTTAGGTTTTTTTTTTTTAATTCTGCCACATTTCTTGATAAACAGGAAAGGAATTTTATTTAAAGTTTTAAGAATTTGTTGTCCCTCAATTTTGAGTAATTGTCTACCTATGTATGGTAATGTCCGGTTTTAAAAATACTGAAGATCTTCAGTCTTTAGGTATGTCTGCTGTTTAGCTGATTGGTTCTCACATACACTTCTAAAAGAGAAAAATTATACAGTACAAGAGTTATTCATTTGGA